>VYXC01010460.1:1226585-1398400 GCA_013397175.1 Platysteira castanea | reverse complement strand
GGCGACAGCGCAGTCCTGCCCGGCCGGGCCCCGCGGCCTCCCGCACCGCGGGGCACTGCGCTGACTCCCCGCCGGGCCGGGCCGTCTCGGAGGGACCCCGGGCACCGGGGATCTGCTGCTTCGGACAGCCGTGGAAAGGGCACAGGCCCATCCCCCCCGCGCCCTTGTCCCGCCCGGGCTCGGCAGGGCCGGACCGCTCGGGCACCGCGGGCCCGGGGAGCTCTGGCAGCACCTGCTGGGGATGCGGGCGGCCGGCCCGGATCGGGAGCGCTGCGGCTTGGAGAGCTGCGTCTGCCGGGGCCGGGAAGGTAGAGCTCGTCCCCTCCGCCCCAATCTGCCTTGTAGGCAGGTGTTGGTGATATTCCTGGCTTCCCAGGCCCTTTGGACCAGGAAAGTCTGCCCCTGCGAGGTGTCTGAGCTACGTTCTGGTGTCCCCCCAGTATAATCATGCTAAGCCAGGCTGAGGTGCGTGAGGCGAAAGGGTCTTCATGGCAGGGAAACCCACGTGGTCTTGCCGAACCCTTGTGTCTCATCGGTACTCAAGTATCCAAAACCAGGTGTGCCATGTTAAATACGAGTGTAGGAAACCTCTTACTGTTCTTCCCTGAACAGTGACGTGCTGTACCCATAGTGAGGAGGTGCACGGTAGCCAGTCCTGTGCATCCCCTCAAGCATGTGGAACCAGCAGGTGTTGTGCTCCTCAAGACACTGTGCAGTGCAAGCCATCTCTCCCAGGAATGATGATGGTCTTCCCAGTCTCACTGCTGACACGGCCTGTGCTGCCCAAGGCTGGCCTGAGTGCTTTGAGAGCTTGTGGGATGCACGTGCAGCCTCTTACTAGGGTGTGTGAGGGTTCCTGGTCACATACCATTGAGTCTATGTGCCACATCACAGTGCGGGCTCTGCTTTTCCCCCTGGCTACAGCTGATGGAGGGCATGTAACTGATACTTGTACATGTAGCCCAGCAGCTGCTGCTGTGGGGTTATGGTTGTATGTGTGCATATATGTTAATTATTTCCTAGTTTGCTGAATTTGAAATTAGTGGAAGGAGTTTCAGTACCCCTAAGCAGTCTTTGTTGTCCAGTTGGTTTATTGTCATCACCAGAAGAGTTTGTCCCTTGCACTTGTGGAATAACTGGGATATGATGTCCTGGAGTGTGTCCAGCAAAGGACTGATGGTTAAGAGACTGCAGCGTCTGTCATATGAAGGGAGGCTGTGAGTGCTGAGGCTGTTCAGCCTGGAGAAGACTCCAGGGGATTTCATGAGTTTGTGTAGATACCTAGTGGAGGGAGTAAAGGAGACAGAGCCAGGCTCTTCTCAGTGGTGCCCCATGGTGAGGCTAGGGGCATTGGTCACACACTGAAGCACAAGAGGTTACAGTTACATGTAAGAAAACACTTGTTTTTCCTGAAGGTGGTCAGATGCTGGCACAGGTTGCTCCCAGAGGTTGTGTAGTCTCCATCCTTGGAGATACTGAAGCCTCACCTGGATGCGACCCTGAGCAGTCAGCTCTGGTTGACCCTGCTGTGCTCACCATCTTCAGCTCCTTTATGCGTTTGGATCATGTTGTCTGAACAGAATAAAGCACATACACGTTATAAACTGGGTGCCTTTTGTCGTTATGGGGAGTGTTGACCGTTTTATACACTATCATAGCATTAAGAAAAAGATCTGGGGTGCAGATTGAAGGTAGTGTTGACCTAGTGACTGTTACCTTCTCCTGCCCCCCATACTCCTGCCAGCACGCCCTGGATCCAGGAATGCAAGGCAGGGAATGCGATATGCTCCTTCAGCATAAGGTGGTGACTGCTCGGAAACCTCAGCAGTGATCAGAATGTGCCACGCACTTCAAATTGAGTTAGGGAAGATGGGATTGTCTTGTAGGCACTAGCTGCCTGCCTGCCAATTTAGAGCCTGCTTGTGAAAGGCTCCTTTCACAGGAGCTTACCTATGACTCCTCTCAGCCCCTGAAGGTGATCAAGGAGGTGGGATATAGGTTGAGCAGCAGGTTCCGGTATGGTGTAGTCTCTGTGACTGACCTTTCCTTTTTTAAAATTTAAAAAAAAACCCTCAACAAACAAAACCATCTTTTTTTTTATTAAAAATTGTATAGTTTTTAAAACCATGGGTCAGTCAGCCTCACCTGAATCCCTGGAAAGATGATGGAATGGCTCATCCTGCAGTCCGTCTTCTAAGCACATGGAAGACAAGGCAGTCATCAGGAGTAGTCACCATGGATTCACCAAGGGGAACTCGTGCTTAACCAATCTGATTACCTTCTGTGGTGGGACAACTGGCTGAATAGACAAGGGACACTGGTGGATTTTGTCTACATGGGCATTAGCCAGGCTTTTGCCAGTGTCTCCCGTGATACCCTCATAGGAAAGCTCAGAAAGTGTGGGCTGGATGAGTGGATGGTGAGGTGGATTGAGCACTGGCTGAATGGCAGAGCTTGAAGGGTTGTGGTCAGCATCACAGGGTCAAGTTGCAGGCCTGTAACTGGTTGTGTCCTCCAGGGTTCAATGCAGGACCCAGTATTGTTTAACTTACCCTTCAGTGACTTGGATGAAGGGGCAGATGCCTCCTCAGCAAGTTCACTGATGGCACAAAGCTGGGAGGAGCAGCTGATATCCCAGAGAGCTGTGCAGCCCTTCAGAAGGACCTCAGCAAGCTGGAGAGATGGGCAGAGAAGAACCATCTGAAACTCAACAAAGGCAAATGCAGGTCCTTCATCTGGGGAGGAACAACCCCAGGCACCAGTACAGGATGGGGGCTGACCTGTTGGAAAGCAGCTCTGCAGAGAAGGCCCTGAGTGTCCGGAGGACAACAAGCTGTCCATGAGGCAGCAGTGGCTGGGCTAACAGGGAAGACTTTTGCAGTGTTTCCATTTTCAATGATGACAGCTGGTGCAGAAGCAGACGGAGTTGTTGGCTGCATGCCAGGCCCTGGGAAGGTGTGTGCTAAGACAAGGTGACAAACCTGCCAACCCCAAATTCTCCCAATTCCAGTGAATTAATGTAACCATCTCTTATATCCTGAGAAGTAAAAAAAGTCTTCCACTCTCGTGGCCTTCAGCAGAGGCTCTGCAAGATGATGCTGGGAAATCTGTCTCAAGTAGTTGAGTAATATTTTAAAATATAATAAAGTAGTAGACTTGTAACCCAGAATGTACTTCCCTGATGTATTCATTTGGCATCTGTGGTATTTATGCCAGCTATGCAGCTATTATGCCATATATGCATGTATGTTTGGGTTTTGTTTGTTTTTTAAAATGTGAGTGGCATTATTTTTTTGAGGATATTTTCCAAATTGAGGTACAGGAATGCCTTTTATTATGTGAGTAGTTACAAGCAGACTGGGTAGGGAAAGGACTTTGGCACCTCCAGGAGGGTAGAAATAATGGTGTTCAAAACCATCAGCTCCCCTTCTCTGCTGTATTATATGTAACAGCTCGTATACTGCCTGTGGTTAGTTATCCTCTACAGCAGTGTCAGTGGAATCTCAGAACCAACCCAGAAAGGTGTCCTGCTGGCTGAACTTGTGATCAGTGTGAGGCACCAGCCCTTCTGCAGTGGTTGCAGTGTGCTGTCCTGACAGCTCTTCACAGCAGTTGTTTCTAGTAGGTGCTTGGTGACATATCTGCAGGGATGCAGGGATTGATCCTGGGAGCAGATGTCCCCAGCCAGCGGTGAGGTGAAGGCACTGCTCAGAGTGCCCTCCCTGCTGCTTTTCACTGACCTGTTTCCTAAATGTCAGCTGTCCCCGCCTTGGCTGGGCTGGGAGCTCTCTGAGGAAGAGCTGTGCACAGATGTCCTCTGGGAGCCCACACAGAAGGGTCAGGGCGGAGATGGGTGACTCCAGGCAGAGGTTTTTCTGCTGCCAGCTGCTGGGAAGAGGACGTTAGCTTCGTGTCGGCATTTGAGGGAGAGCCTCCAGACCCTTGCTGGTGTGTGGACTGCTCTCACAGATTGCATACACAGACATCTGTGCTGAGACTCGCTTTGGCACAGGGCTGTCCTCTATCAGCTGGCATTAGTTGCTGTGATCTCATGGCTTTCTTAAGAAAGTGCATCCAGGTCCTAGTGGCTGATTGTAAAGCAAATGGCTGGGAGGTACCTGGGCAGTGAGCCTGGTGGGGCTGTGCTGGTTGCAGGCTGCAGCCCCATGCCGTGACCTCCCACGTATCTCTCTGTGTGTGATACCACAGTGGCTGGTGTCTCCCAGGGCAGATTTCCTCCTCGTGCTGCAGAAGGCTTTGTCGTTGGCACACAGGTGTGGGGTGCTTCCTGGCGCCGGCACAGCTGGGAGGGGGCGGTTGGTGTGAGCTCTGCTGGGTAGAGCCGGGAGGACAGGCAGTGCTGCCAGGAGCACGGATGGAGGCCGAGGGGACACTTACTCCAGGGACAGGCAGTGTATCCACCCCAGGGGGGCAGGTGAGTGTCTGTGTGACATGGGTGAACTTTAAACCATGCCTTTTGGATAGTGCAAGAAGGAGGAATAAATAATGGTAAATTTAACCAGAACTGTGCTTTATTTTCAGAGCTCATCGAGTGCTGCTGAAAATGGCTCAGACCTTGACGAAGAGCCTCTACTCAGAAAAAACCACCGCCGGTTCGTCATCTTCCCCATCCAGTACCCAGACATATGGAAGATGTATAAGCAGGCTCAAGCCTCCTTTTGGACAGCAGAAGAGGTGAGCCCTGGGCCAGTGGGTTGGCAAAAGGCAGTCAGACCACTGGGGTCCTGGTGCATCTTTCCTAGCTCTGCTGCTGGCTTCTGTGTTGCAAAGGTTGGAGTTAATTGCATCGAACGTGAGGTGCCAGCACCAAAGCAGAATTGCTGTCATCAACAGTGGCAAGTAATCTGCTTCCGCAGGGTGATTCAGCAGAGCTGTTTTAGATGCCTGGTTTAGGATGAGTGTCCTGGGGTACTTCTCTGGTTATAGTGAAATCCTAAGCCAGATTGCTCTGAGTTGTGGTCAGATAGCTCCTACCCTGCTGTGATCTCTGAACCTGCAACTAACTCCTTGCTCATGTAAGACGCTCTGGGGAATTTCATGCTGTTCCTTAATATTAGGTACCTAAATTTCCAGAGAGATGCTGTTAATCAGGGACACTTGCTAAAAATGTGTTTAGCTGACTCCAGATTTCCCTGGTGAGGTGCTTGCCCCATGTTACAGTGCAAACGCTAAGCTCTTCCCCAAGGTTGCTGGTTAGCTAGGCCTGAGCAGTGCTTGCTGTGCTTGCAGCAGTGTAGGCCTCTGAACACTGCACTGCTTTGGAGAGATCACCTGCCAGGGGAGCTGGTTGTTCCAACTCAGAGCTCATGCACTCTTTGCTTGCTTGTGAGCAGTGGTCTGCAATTGCGGAGGAGTGAGATGAAAGCACTGGCAGTCTCTAAATAGACCAGAAAGCATCCTGGGATGATGAGGAGCAGCTTTTTGTGGAGGTGATATTTCATTTCCTGCCTGGGAGGCTTGCTGCCCTGTTGCAGCAGAGCTTCATTTAAACCATTAAGAAAAACCATTTGAACTCCTGCCTTACCAGCATTTCCCTTTTACTATGTTACTGATTACTTCTTACACTGTCCTACCATCTATGGGTCCTCTGCATTTTTCACATCTGACACTACTGAAGTGCTGCTTTGGTTCAGAAATTGTACAAACAAGCAAACAAAGAAGGCCCATGTGAAGGAAGCTGTGGTTTTCTCTCATAGCTAGGGTTTGGTGTGATAGACAAGAGCAGTTGCACAGCATTTGCTCCGTACCATTCTTCGACAAGATGCAGGCTGAACACCTGCCAAAGGCAAAAGTCCCATCAGTCCGTCTTTTGACACACTTGGGTATAGCTTTTTTGGAGTATCAGCATTTATTTCAAGTAAAGTTTAAGTGTGTCAGAGTGAGCTCTGGTTACTGGTGCATGTTCATACTTGTGACAAAAAGATACTAATGCTTTTCAAAATCTCATTTATTTGTTCAACCGACACTGATTTTTATTCCAAATTACAGAAGTGTAAACTGTGAAAGAAGTACATGATGTTACTGTTGCACAGAGAGACAAGAGAACTGCAGTGTGTCTGTTGTCTTTTACAGCCACAAGTATTTAAATTCTCGGCATGTAAAGATTTGAAAGCAAATGCCAAAACTCTGCCTCAGTCACCTAACTGGGCTGCTTCTGTTTTTACAGCATGACAAATGCTGAAGAACAATAATGTTTTTCTTTTTTCTTTTCATTAGGTTGATTTGTCAAAGGACCTTCCTCACTGGAACAAGCTGAAAGCAGATGAAAAATACTTTATCTCTCATGTTCTGGCATTCTTTGCAGCCAGTGATGGAATTGTAAATGAAAACCTGGTGAGAAAGATTTACAGAGGGCTTGAATACTTAGTCATGTTATTGTCTTATTAACTTTCCATTTTGGCTTTTTCACATTAATGCATAGGTTTATTAATTGTGTACTTTTTTTTCCTTTCCATCTCACCTTTGTCAAGTGGAACAAGCAGCCTGTTCTTCTGGGAGCAGGTGTTTGAGTTAAATTGGGTCAGCTGTGGTCATCAGGACTCCAAATCACATCACTTTGGGACACCATTTTTAAGTTCAGCCCCTGCTTGGCTGTGAGACATGCATTTCTGAATGAATTATTAGAACCCCATGTTCTTCCTGTACTCATGTTAATTGAAAAGTAGGGAATACAGACCATGGATATGATATGTATTCCTCATTTTGGTAAAATCTGTTTTATTCTCACTGAATGGCATCCTAGAATCTCTTAGGTCTACAGGTGGGTGCTGCTAAAAAGGTGGGGAATTCTTCCTGTTGAGATCTGTTCTGGGCTGGAGAATATCTCATCACAGGACAGCAGTGGTATCTATCTGCAAATGTCCAGTTTAAATCTCGAATGTTTATAACATGTAGAAAATATGTGCATGTATTGCATGAACATGCCTTATGTCATGCTGTTTATATTTTTAATGATGAACAAAAAGTCTGAGGCTTTGTTCAGTGCGAAGTGTTGAGTATTGCATTATTTTTCTGTTCTTCTGTGTAGGTGTGTCCTCATGCTTCAGCTCTTAGGTGTATTTACTGCTTTATTTTCCTCTGCACCACAGCTATCCTATTGACATGTCTGTGAACAAAGTAGGACTGAACTGCTTCCTTGCTGCCTCTGTAGCAGAGATCTCTTGTCTCTCCTGTTAAGCTCAGTGTTTTACTGTACTCATTGCCATGCTTTCTGGTTTTGGTAGGTGGCACGTTTTAGTCAGGAGGTGCAGATCCCAGAAGCTCGTTGTTTCTATGGCTTTCAAATTCTCATTGAGAATGTTCACTCAGAGATGTACAGCTTGCTCATAGACACTTACATCAAAGATCCCAAGAAAAGGTAAACCTCTGGATGCATTACAAACCTGTGGGAAGTCTGTCACTGAAGGCAGTGGCACTGCTGTAGGGCAGCAGCAGCTGTCTCCTGTTTCATGCTGACTTGCTGGGGGAGTTGGGGAAGGTTCCTTAAAGCTTTCAAGGCCTGCATGCCTGACCCCCAAAATGGAGAGGAGTATTACTTACCAAGGCTTGTTGTGGGAGTATCAGAAGGTTAGTTAATATTTGTATAAGTCTTTAATTGCTGGAAGTGTGGACTGTGTGAAATGTTAAGGGTTAGATGAGCTCCTTGAGGTTATTGTGCTCCTGTGGTGCTTGCTCTTATATCAGCAAAGGATCAACCTGAGGAAATCGAGTGCTCATGATCAAAATGGTGTTTCTAACATACAGTAGTTAATGTATTGCATCCTTTCAGCCTTTTTGTTGTCAGTGTTTTTTAATAGAACTTGAACTGCTAATTTTTGAATGATTGAGTTCTTTGGAGAACTCTGTCACCTTTGTTGTCTGAAGAACTTCCTAGTCCAAACAGTAATACGTTTGAAAAGCAGCATTTTCCCTCAGAGACTCCACCATGACGATGGTCAGGCAGAGCTTGCTTTCCCATGGTGGCATCCTGTGTTGGTGATGATGGGAGAACTGCAAGGTTTCCTTTCAGGTGTTCAGCATGGGAACAGAGTCTGTGCATGTGGGAGTTGTCCAGTTCCTTTTGTGGAGTTGGGCAAGATGAGGTTTTGCTCCATGGATAGACTGAAGTGGCTGGCTTCAAGTCTGAGGGGCGCTGTGGTCTGGTGGGTGAGCATGCCTGGGGTGGGATGTTTGAGTTCACAGCTTCCCTCCCCTGAGCCCTTGGGTTTGTTGCCTTCTGCACATTTGCCTCCCTCTGCCCCTGCTGTCAGAGATCTCGTCGTGGTTTAACCTGGCAGGCAGCTAAACACCACACAGCAGCTCACTCACTGCCTGCCTCCGCCCAGTGGGGTGGGAGAGAATTAGGGAAAAAAGTAAAACTGGTGGTTTGAGGTAAAGGCAGTTGGATAGGACAGAAAAGGAAAATAATAATAATGATATACACAACAAGTGATGCACAATGCAGTTGCTCACTGCCTGCTGATTGATACCCAGCCAGTTCCCAAGAAGCAGCCCCTGGCCAGCTTTCCCCTTAGTTTATATTCTGAGCATGACATCATATGGAGTATCCTTTTGGCCACCTGGGATCTGCTGTCCTGGCTGTGTCCCCTCCCAGCTTCCTGTGCCCCCCAGCCTGCTCACTCGTGGGGTGGGGTTAGAATCTGAAGAGTCCTTGACTTTGTGTAAACACTGCTTAGCAACAATTAAAACATCAGTGTGTTATCAGCATAATTCTCATTCTAAATATAAAACACAGCACTGTACAACAACTAGGAAGAAAATGAACTCTATCCCAGACAAAACCAGGACAGATCATCACCCCTTTGGGGTGGGAATGGTCTCTTACTTGGGTTAGTTCAGAGCCTTGCATAATGGGATCATCTGTCTGGTGGAGCTGGCAGAGACAACCAGGACAGATTTACATAAATCACTGTTTTGATGTTTTGTTTCTGTTTTCTTCTATAGGGATTTCTTATTTAACGCCATTGAAACAATGCCTTGTGTTAAGAAGAAAGCAGACTGGGCTCTGAAGTGGATTGAAGACCGAGAATCCACTTTTGGTGTGTAGCTTTTTAAAAATGTGTTTCTGTTGCGTATATTCTGTTGTTGATCTGTGAGTAAGCTGCACCCCGAGAACATGAAATGAAGTTCTCCACAGATGTAGTGGCTTCTGGGTTTCTGGTTTAACTAAAGAACTAGAAGTAACTTCTGGTGAGCATGTATGTTTTTATCTTAATCTAGAGAAATACAGTAATGGCAGTGCCCCCTGAAATTGTGTTACAAAAAATTCTTGTAGATTTATCTTTTTTTTGTCTTTATACTGAACAACCCTGGTTTCCTCAGTTTTTGCTTGCAGACCTTATTTTCTAGTTTTGATTATTTCTTCTAGTTGGTTCTTATTTTGTCCTTGGTGTTCAGAACTGGGCAGCTGAAGTCTTGCTGTTTGAAGTAGTGTACATGGAATGATGTGTCTTCACTAAACAGTCAGATGGTCTTGTAGTCTGAAGAAATACATTCATGTAGAGAACAGGGAGAAATGGGACCAATAATGCCTTGCTTTCTTTGGATTAAAGGTGGGATAGCACAAATAGTTATTTGTGTTACATTGACTTATGTTCTGAAGTCTTTCACTCTTGTAAGAATATGATTTCATGTAGATTCCCAGTAAGAAGAAATTGTAGGTTAGGGTTTTTTATTTAATTTATAAGAGGTTGACTATTTTCTTAGTTCTGTCTTTCAGTTAACACAGTTGCTTTCCAGCCTTTCAGGAGAAAGAGATAGTGGAGTACTAATGTCTTGGCCACTTTGGACAATTACATTCTTTTGCTTCTTATCTGTGTCAGTTTCAGTGGGTGGCCTGGTTCTTCAGTTCTGCTGGGGCTGCCTATGGCTGAGTGCTGTGGGGTGTGTAGACCCTCTGTGGCTCAGGATCTGCTGAAGGATGTGGTCAAAGACAGCATCTGGTGCTGCAAAGGGGATTGCCCCTCTCCAGCATCACTCTGTCTGATGCAAAGGGTGCATCTTGCTGATGAGCAATACAGCAATTTGTGTCTAAATGAAAAATGTGTTATGTTAAACAGGTGAGAGAGTGGTTGCCTTTGCTGCAGTGGAAGGCATCTTCTTTTCTGGTTCCTTTGCTGCTATATTTTGGCTGAAGAAGAGGGGCCTGATGCCTGGACTGACTTTCTCCAATGAACTTATTAGCAGAGATGAGGTAATGTGGCATGTCCTGCACACTGTTTGGGGAGAAAAGTGAGTTTCCAGGGGAAGGGCAGAATTATATTCATGAAGAACCCATAGTCTTGACAGAGAAAGGGGAAAGAAGCAGACTTTTACCAATAATTATAGAATCATGGAATCATTTAGATTGGAAAAGACCTTTAAGATCACTGCCACTGCCACGTCCACCGCTAAACTGTGTCCTTAAGTGCCACATCCACGTGTCTTTTAAATACCTTCAGGGATGGTGACTCAACCACTTCCCTGGACAGCCTGTTCTAATGCTTGACAGCAATTTCCATGAAGAAGTTTTTTGTAATATCCAGTCTAATCCCCTGCTTGATGCAACTTGAGGCTGTTTCCTCTTGTCCTGTTGCTTGTTGCTCGGAAGAAGAGACCAACCCCACCTCACTACAACCTTCTCTTTGGTAGTTGTAGAGACTACCTAAGAGGTCCCCCCTGAACTTCCTTTCCTCTAGCCTAAACACCCCCAGCTCTCTCAGCCAATCCTCAGAAGAGTGGTGCTCCAGACCCTTCACCAGCTTTCTTGCCCTTCCCTGGACACACTGCAGCACCTCAATGTCCTTCTTGTAGTGAGAGGCCCAAAACTGAACACAGGATTCAAGATACGACCTTGCCAATGCCCAGTACAGAGGGACAGTCACTGCCCTGGTCCTTTAGCCTTGCTATNAGATTCCTCTGCCTTCCTACCCTCCAGCATTCCTACCAAGCTTGGTGTCTTCTGCAAACTGACTGAGGGTGCATTCAATCCACTTTACCAGGTCATTGATAAAGATACTAAACAGGACTGGCCACTGGGGCCAGTAATACATATATATATATATATATATATATATCATGTATAACATAACATAACCGAGCCCTGGGGAACGCCACCTGTGGCCAGCCACCAACTGGATTTTATTCTCACCACATTTTTGGCCTGGCCATCCAGCCAGTTTTCTACCCAGCAAACAGCATTAATGAACGTAAAGCCTGGATGCTGCTGGGTCTCTCAACAGAAATACCTGTTTTTAAAGGGAGTAAACGTAAATACTGGTGTCCCAGTTGTGGTTTAACCCCAGCCAGCAATCAAGCCCCATGCTACCATTCTCTTACTCCCCCACCAGTAGGATCAGGGAGAGAATCAGAAGGGTAAAACCTAGAAAGCTCGTGGGTTGAGATGAAGACAGTTTAATAGGGAAAGCAAAAGTCACACACACGAGCAAATCAAAACAAGGAATTAATTCACTGCTTCCCAGGGGCAGGCAGGTGTTCAGCCATCTCCAGGAGAGCACAGCCTCATCAGGCGTAACAGTTACTTGGGAAGACAAATGGCATCACTCCAGATTCCTCATTCTTCTCCCCACTTTATACATTGAATATTATTTCACATGGTCTGGAATATCCCTTTGGTCAGTTTGGGTCACGTGTCCCAGCTCAGGACAGCTGTTGTGTCTCCTCCCAACCTCCCATGCACCCCCAGCTTCCTCACCAGCATGGCAGTACAAAAAGCAGAAAAGGCCTTGGTTCTGTGTAAGCCCTGCTCAGCAATAGCAAAAACATCGCTATATTATTAACCCTTTGTTCAGCACAAATTCAAATCACAGCCCCATACCGTACTTGAAGAAGACCAACTCTACCCAAAACCAGCACACCAATGCATATAGCATTATCAAAAAGGTGGATTTTTTTGGATTGAAGGGAATGTTTGTTTTCCTGTGCTGTGAAGGAAGGCAAAGGCCCAGCTGCTCAAGGACTAGGATGGAATTGCATGGGCCCCAGCTGCAGGGTGGGCTGGCTGGAGCAAGGACCTGGATAGTGTGTGACTCTTGAGACTTGCCGTGCCTCAGCTGCTTCAGGCAGGTTCAGGTGGGCTCCAAGTACCACTTCGCACCTGCTCCTGGTTGTGGGTCCCAGAGCTAGCAGAGAGCTGCCTGCATCCATCACCGAGCCAGCTGTGGCAGGTTGCTGCAGAAGCAGCAGATACCACTCCTCTCCATGGTCTTGTGTTGCTGCACAGCGATAGAATCTCCTGGGAGGGGGCAGCTACAGATCTGCCTTTGAGGAAAGTGCTTCTTAAGATGTGAGGTATCTGAGGGGCTGCATGTCAGCACACCAAATGTGACAGACCATGTGCTTACAAGTGCCCCTTCTTTTCACTGCTTCCTTCCTTTCTTTTTTCTTGCTCTCTTCAAGTTGATAGCTGTTGTTTATGTCTGGGGACTGTGCACTGCACTAGTTACATCACTGTCAGCACTGAAAAAGTAGAAAGACCAGTTTTGTATGCAGTATAAACATGCTAGTGGTTGTAACTTAGCAGAGTTGGTCTTAAAGTATAAAGAGCTTTTTCGTAATGGAAGTAATTTTCATGGGTTAGATAAACTGCTCTGAAATGAGGTATCTTATGATATGTCTTTAAAAGACACTTTTGAAGAAAGTGATATGATAAGTAAGGAAAAATAAATAGTTCTTCAGCCTTCACCTTCCGTGTGTCTTCTGTGAGTCATTATGAGCTGATCCATTTGAGCGAGGCAGGATTTGTTACAAGCATCACTTGCTGGTGAATGAGTATAACTGTACTTCTCTGCAGAGTTGAGCACCAAAAGACTAAAATTTACTTGAGCTCTGCTGGCATAATTCCAACGGCAGTGCAGTTATGAAGGTTGAAGCTTGGTGCACAGAGCACCTGCATTGAAACCTAGTGGCAGTAAAAAGAATCCACAATGGAAAACTACGAACTTTTTTTTTGATGCACCTGGACGGATAAATGATTAACGCTCAGTGTGTTTTTTGAGCTGCAGGCTCTGTTCCCAGGCTGTTCTTGAGCTGGTGCATCTCTGATACTTAAAGGTGCAAGACTGGTGGGAGCACCAGTCAGCAGAGCACACTGGTTCATGGCAGAAGCCAGGCACGTCCTGCATCCTGCTGGTGATGTTGCCCTGGATAAGACCATGGGAAGCCTTGCAGCAGGCAGCTAATGCTGTTGCTAGAGGAGGGGATATTTCCCAAATTACATTTCAGGGCTGTTTTGTGACCTGAATCACAAGGATTTTATAGCCTTTCCAAAAAAGTTTTCACAAAATCACAGAATTGCTAGGGTTGGAAGGGTCCTCTGGAGATCATCCAGTCCAACCCCTCTGCCAAGCAGAGTTGCCTGAAGCAGGGGACACAGGAACATGTCCAAGTGGGTTTGGAATGTCTCCAGAGAGGGAGACCCCACAGTCTCCCTGGGCAGCCTGTTCCAGTGCTCTGTCACGCTTGACGTAAAGAAGTTATTCCTCATGTTGAGGTGAAATTTCTTGTGTTTTAGTTTATAGCCGTTGCGCCTCGTCCTGTCTCTGGGCACTACTGAAAGGAGCCTGGCACCATGCTTTTGGCACCTACCTGTCCTGGCTTTAGCCGAAGACAGGATTAATTTTTTGCAGTAGCTGTGAGGCAGTAGAGCCTGGAGCTGTGTGGGCATGGCTGAGACGCTAATGTTACTGGGTACCATCTCAGGTCATTGACAGGGGTGGGGAAAAGGGACTCCCTCTCCAGCTTTTTTTTCCTGAGAAGAAGGGCATTCCTTCCAGTGGGAAAAACTAATTGGGAAGATGGAGTAGATATTTGTCGCAGGCTTTCCATGTAAACAGTTTCTTTGTCTTACACATTTTGTTATTCGTATTGCTGTTACTGTTCATTTTGTTATCTCATTGCTGTTTCCAGTAAATTGTTCTTACCCATCCTGTGATTTTCACCTTTTGTGCCTCCATCCCCACAGCAGGAAAGGACAAGGGGAAGCTGGGGGAGAATGAGCAAGTGGCATCTGGTTTGGAAGAGTCTTGGTGGGGGTACTGAACTGGGGAGTACCATTCCTAAACCACAACACCACCTTCGAGATAATCATAAGCATTAATGAGATCCCCTCTCATTGTTCTCCAGACTAAGCAGGCCCGGCTCCTGCAGTTTCTCCTCATAGAAAAGATGCTCCAGACCCCTCATCATTTTTGTGACCTCTGCTGGACTCTCTCCAGTAGCTCCTTGTCTCTTTCCTACTGAGGAGCTCAGAACTGGACACAGCAGTCTAGATTTGACCTCACCAGGGCTGAGCAGAGGGAGAGGATCAACTTGCTCGACCTGCTGGCCACACTCTTCCTGATGTACCTCGAGATACCCTTGGCCCTTCTGGTCACAAGGGCACTGCTGGCTCAGTCCACTTGTCTCCACCAAGACTCCCAGGTCTATCGCAGAAGAACAGTTCTCTAGTCAGTCAGCCCCCAGATTTTGTTTTGACCCTTGTTAATGATAGTATTGGATTGTCTTGTAGCCCTTAGTCTGCCAAATCCTTCTGGTTGTTTTTACTCTGGATGTGCCCTCTTGGTACTTACAGGCTGTAATCACCACCTTGCCATTGAGAGGAGGGATGGTAGTGCAGTGCTCCTTTAGTGTGGCAGTGATGGGTATGGCTGAAGCCAGAGCATCAAGTTGTACCCAGGCAAGTCAGAAGCTGAGGCACCTCTTAGAGCAGCTGTCTGGTACCCCTGCAGACTGTGAGGGGTTGCTTGTCTCCTGAAGTTTTCTTACCTTGGCAGGAGACTTTTCTGGAAATCCTGGAAAGGAGCACATTTTACTAGCTCTGTATAGGATAGCTGAGTGAAATGAGAAGGGGAGTTTAGTTGGGGCAGAGACGATTTGTTAATCTTGGGTTTGGTGACTCTAATCTGCATCTGCCTTGTTGAAAATGCTGTTGGGAGAAGCAAGGGAAGAAATGCTACTGAAAGAATTTAAATCAAGTGTCTTGAAGCAAAGAGGACGTAAACAGCCTATTTTAACTCACAAGTAGTTTTGCCCGTCTTGATGTAGAAGTCTTTCTGTAAAATCATCCCTGATGGGAGGTGGAGATCAGCAGGGCTCTGAGTAGGATCCCTCACAGTAGAGCAGCCCTCAGAAAAATTTTACCTGAGAAACATGTGTGCTGAGCATTATTTTGGTGTAGGTGGCATGTGTTGGATTTGAGATGTTACTGGGTTGTAAACGACAAGTCCACACTACATGTGATAAGATTAAGTCGTTCAAAAAAGCAGGAGACTGGGGAACTTCAACCCAAATGAGGCTGCCTAAAAATAAGAGCAAACTGTGTGGAGGAGTGGAAAACTGACTGTTTTTTCCATTGTTCTCTTATTTCAGGGTCTACACTGTGATTTTGCTTGTCTAATGTTCCATTATTTAGTGAACAGACCGTCAGAAGAGCGAGTCCGTGAGATCATCGTTAATGCTGTAGAAATTGAGCAGGTAATCCTGGCTGTGACAGCATCGTAGGCACAGGCCCAGTCTGATGTGTGAAATAAACAAATTAACTTCTAACTTTTGGGATTCCATGTTTGATACGTGGCTCAGGCTTGGATCCCTGAGGCATGCATGATACCATTCTTTCCCTCTTCCTCAGTGGTGATAATAAGAGTCAGAGACTTTCTGATTTAGTTCTCAAGCAACTGGGGGAAGCTGAAGCTGGCAGCTAGTTTTCTCCATAATGACAGAAAGGAAGGAAAGCTGCGTTTTTTGATATTGAATAGAGTAGTTCCAGTTGGAAGGGATTACAGTAGTCATCTAGTCCAACTGCAACTGTCTCTTAGAGAGGATTTTGTTTACATCTGTCCTTTCAGGATCTTTGTCTCTCCCTACTGTATTCACATCTCTGCTTGTCCTCAGGAGAAGGCAGGGTCTGTTCTGGCCATGTGTATCATGCTGGGTTCTGGCTTTTTCTGAGGCTGGTGTCAGGTTCTTTCATGTGAAGTGCTACCCTTCTACAGGCACAAGTTTCTGCATGGCTGAGTGTTTGGCAGGATTTTAGTTTCGTTTTCTTTCCTGTTGTCATCTAACTACTGTGATGATGACAAATGCTCCTGCTTGGTCTCACAACACTGGCAGGTATGCATCGGTGCCTAAACATACACGTGACTGGGTTCAGCACTCACATATATCACTGCTCTCTCTGATCTGTCATTCTATAATGGCTGGAAGCCAGGAAAACTGGTGATTTCTGGAGCTATCCCTGCTCCCACTAGTATGGTCTGTAGGTTTATTGGTTGGAGCTTTAGCTTACACTGAAGCTTACACTGGGGGAGTGGGGAAAGGCAGATTAGAGGGACAGTAATAAAAATCTTCTGCCTTTTCCAGAGAAACAGGCTAAAAATAAAGGACGATACAAACAGTTACTGAAAACAGAAGATACTTGTTGAATTTAATGATGCAAGTTATTTTTTCAGGCAACTTCCTGGGGAGCCTGGAACATCACAAATTATGTTGCTGTGCAATGCAGGTGTCTTCTCTCCTTTTTCTTCTTAAATTTCACTTTTCTAAATGTCATCTGTATTTTAACTTCTAGGAGTTTCTAACAGAGGCATTACCTGTAGGTCTGATTGGAATGAATTGCACCTTGATGAAGCAATACATTGAATTTGTCGCAGACCGGTTACTAATGGAGCTTGGGTTCTCAAAGGTAAGAGATGCAGTTGCCCCAAATGCCGGCCTACCAGTGCATTCCAGGAAAGCTGTCAGCACAAAGCACTCCCTTGTCATGCCAGGGAGCAGGTCATATTTAGCGCAGGGACTTGCTGTGAGTGACAGCTGAAACCACAGCATTAATACCTGTGCTTCACTGTAAAAGAGCAAGAACAATTTAGGCCATTGTTTCCCTTCAGCTGCTCAGCAGGTTTGTTATGGGAAATGTAAGCTGTGCTCAGATGCTGCAGTGCTTGAAGAATAACAAACACCTTGCATAGGTGAACTTCACTACAGACCAAACTCCTGGGAGTGGCAGTACTGAATTTGCTTGGATAGGTGTCCATAGAGCCTACAGAATATTGCAGCCAGAGGCGGTCTAGTTTCAAAGAGTTTGACAGTTTTGTTTGTTGTGGGGTTTTTAAAGCATTATTTCCCTGTCAGAATCACCAGTGAATAGTGTTTTCCTTCCCCAGGTCTTTCATGCAGAAAATCCTTTTGATTTCATGGAGAATATTTCTCTGGAAGGAAAAACAAATTTCTTTGAGAAGCGAGTTTCAGAATATCAACGTTTTGCTGTTATGACAGAAACAATGGACAATGTCTTCACTCTGGATGCAGATTTTTGACAAATTGGCAAATGAATGGTGACTGTTTCCCTCTCCTCATCTCCCTTTATGCTGTGAAGTTGACTGTATTTCCTGTCACAGAATCAGAGTCTACTGGGATTTTTTTCCTGGGTTTTCATGTTGTTTGTCAGAGGATATTTCTCTCTGTGTCATTTGACAAAAAAAAAAAGGGGATCATTTGTAAAAAATTCATATGGCTTTGTAAAAGGATGGCCTTTTTAAGATTCCCTTGACTCATTTGCTGTCAATGCTGTCTTTAAAAATGACATGGATACTACTACTATTTTAAGACTTTGGTAATGTTTTAAGAAAGCAAAATGCATATTTACCTCATGTTATGGTATTTTAATCTGAAAGCCAGATGAGGTATCACTCCATGTAAAAATGTTGCTGTAAATTATTTTCCTGTTTTCTATTTTCATGTTTATAGATTTGGTCTAAAGTAAAAGCTCTTCTTTTTCATCCTGCTGCAGATACAGTAATAATTGAATGTGGGAAGACATTAAGGAGGTCTGAACTATAGAATATTAAACCCAGGAATTAAGTTCGATCTCCCCATTAACCTGAAAAAATTTTTTACTCTGTTTGGAAAACTGATGGGTCTTGGTAGGTATTTAATTCAAATACATGTGTTTCTTGTCTTACAGCTGTTACTGAACCGGTCAGTGGACTTTGAATGGTTCTTGAAAAGGCACACCTGTTAACAGTGTGTTAACATCCTGTAGTTCTTTGGCTTGTGCTGCCCGTTTTTCCTTGCTTCACTGATCAAGTGCCTTATTAAGCAGTCTGTAGTTGTGTTGTGTTTGTAATCATCTGATACTGAAACAGCCACCGGGTGTTGTCATCTTCCCACTGTCGTGCTTCCCACTGTCGTGCTAGGTGATTTGATATTCTCCCCTTCTTGGTTACACTTGTGCATTGAAGGGGTGAGAAGACATACCATTCCAAGGGATTATCCCTTGAAGTGCTACAAACATACTACTCGGGCTGTAAGGAAGCACCATGTAACGTATGAAGGGGCGTCAAGTTGTGTGTTTAATGTCAACTATTAGAACCATTGTCACAGAAGAGCTTCTGAAAGAAGGTATTAAACCTTTCAAAAACAAAACCAGAAGTAGTATGGAGTAGCAGCATCTTACAAAGGACTGTTGTTTGGTTTTTGATTGGGTGCCTGAAAACTGTTTGTAGATTTTTGATATCACACGCAGAGAATGGGGCGATCGAAGAATGGCTAACGTGCTGCAGTGGTACTCGGGGTGGGAGAATGCTATTCGGCTGTACCTGATTTATCTGCAAATAGATAGGCTCTTTTTTTTTCAAAGATGGAGTGAGCGTACAAGAGCTAACCAAAGGGTTCTGCTTTATTAAACCTAAGCATTTTTCATAATGTTCAGCATTTTGTGAAAGAGCTTTTGTCAGTCTTACTGCTGCAAACATCTTGTGCTGCTTTTGATACACCTGGCATGAGCTGAGCCGACAGGCCAGGGTTATCAGTGATGGGGTGATGTAAATGTTATTTCCCTGGCAGACCAGATCAGCCATAGTCCTGGGTATCTGAGTTCCATGAAACAGGTCCACTGCCTTAGCATAGTCCCTAGTGGACAACTGTCCCTGCTGGAAAAATAAGCAGCAAAATTGACTCTGTTTTTTTAGTCTCTGTAGAAGGTCAGGAGTATGTACTGAGCATGGAAATGGAACAGCTTTTTTCTTCCTAGAGCAGAGCCTGTGTCATGTAACATATGGTACTTGGAAGAGGGCAAAGGGGAACCTGGAGAATACAGAGAAAAGCTGGAACTGGTGGCCCTCACTAACATCCTGCAGCTGCAAGAGAACTGCGGACTCAGAGGGAAAACCCAGGGTCTTTTGGTAATGCAGAGTCGATAGGGGAGAAAGAGAAACACTGTAAATGGGTCTGGTTTTGGAGTAATGGAACCTATCATGTCACTGGAAGTACTAAAAAGCATTTATTTTGAGTCTTGTGAATTATGATGAGAGTACAGAGAGTATTCTAATATGAAACTGCAATGTGCTCAGGTTCTCTAAATGTATATACGATACCAAAGTCTGGTACAACAGCTCCCACTCAATTTGTGTGTAAAATATGTGTGTAGTTTCAATAAAATTTGAGTGTGGGGAAGCCCATGCCTTCATTTACAAGTTACATGCTTCCTTGTGAAATCCAAAGTGATAAAATTGGGATGTGACAGAGTAAGTCGGTATTCACAGCTTTTGGGTTGTGGGAGAAAGTTATGAGTGCTCCATATATTGTCTTGCACTTTTTGGAGCTCTTGACTTGCTCTTTCTTGTTCCTGGGAATAGGTTTTGCAGTCTAGTGAGCACACAAGTGGCTTTGGGTTTTGTTTGTTTGTTTTGTTTTGTTTTATTTTGTTTTTAATTGGGATTTTCTGGCTCAAGGAGAAATCTTTTGGGAGTCTGTAAGATTCAATGAAGAAACACTCCAAAAATGTATTTTCAGTGGGTGGTACCTGATATATCAAGGGCATCATGCCCTTGGGGCAGGCACCCTGACTGCCTGGGCACAGCATCATGGGGTTCAGCCCCTGAGCTGGGGCTGGTCAGGAACCTGCCTGAAGCCATGCACTGGTCACCTGGGTCTGAGCCAGCACAGCTTCACACCTGCTTGTGTCGGCACTTTCAGCTGTCATTTCAAAGGTCTTGTCCCTGCAGCCTCTTTGTGCCTCCTTGAGACAGGCATGAAGGGCACAACGTCCCTTCTTCTCCCACGAGTGCTGGGAATGTACTGGGCAGAAACCCAGTGTGCCTCTGAGGTGTGCCTCTGTGTGTCTCATGCTGTGGCCATCAAGCTTAAAGAAGCCTGATGGGTGTGTGTGGGAGAGAAGGTGCAAAGCATCCCTTCAGTGTATATGGTCTCTGTGCTCTGAGCTGGAATAAGGCTGGTGTGTGACTTCCCCTATAGCCAGTGCGACCGAGAAGGTGCTTCCTGGAGGTGTTTGTCCCAAGATGAAGAACATGTCTGCAAGGGTCAGATGAGCAGAAACCTGTCTCTGGGGGCTGCAGTAGGAGCTGAGGCTCATGGGAAGAATGCCCCCTTTTAAATTCCAAAGTGGCCTCTGTAGCTGCCATTGTTCCCGTTCAAGCAGACATGTGCCTCCCAGCAAATCCCATGAGCTGATTGTCAGTAGCCACAAGCAGATGGATGCAAAACCACTGTAGATCAGTGAGTATTCCCAGCCTTTGCTGGGAAATAAAGTGGGTGAAGGCAGGGAAATTAGCACCCTCTTTCTTGCTGTTTCTGGACTGGTAAGATTTTTGCAGCAGATGGGGATGCTGTGTGAGTGGCAGCACCCTCGGAACTGTGGCCAGCCCCTGGCCAGCTGACACTGTGCTGATTCATTTCCACCACATTTCTTGTCCTTGTCTTTGAGTGATGAAGGCTTTAACAGAGCAAGCGTGGCCTCCCTGCCCATCATCCAGCTGCCAGAGGAGCATCTTCCTTGTAGCCTTCCTAAGGGGATGTTCTGGGCTGATTTTTCCTCCTGGTGGAGCCCTTGAGTCAGCAAATATTAATGTTTGTCACTATTATCTAGAGCTCCTTCGGGGAGGCAGTCACTGGTGATGCTGATGAGTTAATATACGTGTAGCCGAGCTTGTGTTTGTCAGGAGGATGCCTGTGTGCTTGGGGCCTGCTGTCCACGCTGCAGCCCGCAGGAATGCTCACGTGCACGTACAGACTGCGTTTGTGTGTACGGGTGTGCACGTCTGGCACACAGGGATGTGCACGCTCACCACATGCACCAGCAGAGTTGAGGGGAGAAGCTGTTAAATGTCAGGCTTTAACAAGCCCTCTCCCTGGAGCAGAAGGGCAAGGTGGGCACTGTAATGTTGCTGTTAAGAGATGCTGTTCCTGGTTTGCCGGCAGCTGCTGCCTTGCCCTGCTTCCTGCAGCCTGGGCACAGATGGGCCATGGTCCCATCCCATTATACATAATCTGGCTCTAGGAACCAGGGCTGCCCTGAGGATAGAACTGTGCTCTGCTAACTTTAGCTAAAGTTTTTTCAGCTTGAAATGCCAGTAAATCTCAGAAATGGCTGGTTTTGGCCAGTGGGGAGCACACATTTCTGCTTTGAACAGTAACTTTGGCATTTGGCTGTTTGAGTGTGCTCATGTGGGCAGGCTTGGGAATTCCCTGTTGAATTTTGACCCTTCTAATGAAATTATAGGATTTGTGAGTGACAGAGGAGATTTTCATGGCAAGCAGCAGTGCTGCCAATATCACAGCTTCTTGTGGAGTGCTGCTGATCAGGGGCTCCTGCCCTGCAGATCCTTTTTTACAAATCTGCTTGAAGGGCTTACCTGGGAAATGTCCTCCTCCCAGGACTTCTATTGCTTTGCCAGCACCATTCATCACTGCATTGGCTCTCATGTGGCTGCTGACAGATTCACTGGGGCAAATCAGTATCATCAGTCCCTTTATGTGCTGTAGTCCACTGTTCGGTTAATATTACTCTGGGAATAGCATAACTGCTACAGGATCTTTAGGGAACTTGTAGGAGAGCAGCCACAGAGAACTGCATGGACCAGCCTGGCATCAAGGATGAGGTGTTGACTCCTACCATGGGGACAGGCCATCTTTAGACCTTGTTCCAAGGCCTTGCCTGTTCCTTTAGGAAATGGCTTTTGCTGCAGAGGCAGGGGGAGGTCCTCACCAGCAGATAATGAGAAAACATCAACAGATTGATGGAAAATTATTTTGGATGCTTCCGTGACTTCACCAGCAGGGACCAACTTTGGATTCTGTCCCTCTGGTGCCCAGTGAATGTCAGAAACAAAATCTGTGCTGGCACAATGACAGCTGGATGGCTTGTGATGTGATCTGTTCAAAGGCTATCCTTGAAAGTCTCTTCTAAATGTCGTACCCTACTCCTACTCCTACTCCAACTCCTGCTCCTAAAGAAATCAGGCTGCTGGGATGCTGTAAGCAGCCCTGCTGGTTGCTGCTCTGCCCACTCTGTGTGATGCTGGCAGGGTGCTGCCCTACCCTTTCAGCTGTGGCTCAGGCTGAAGTGCTGCCCAGCTTGGATTTGGCTCTTGCTGGTGCCGATGTGCAGCGATGTGCAGAGGAAATGCCTGCAGTGAAGCACTGGCCTGTCAGACTGGGGACAGATGCTGACTATGTTTGCTTGCCCCACCCTGGGCTCAGAGGGGGCTGCGTGGTCATGAGGCTGGTGTGGTTTTTAAAAGCCCCTCAAACCAGGTCCTCTTTTAGGTCATCCATCAATTACTTCTTTTAGTGATGAGGCTCCCAGAATCACACTAGAGGCTCTAGGTGGACAGCAGAGGAGTTGGTGGGATGTTTTTTCTTGTCAATTGGCAGATCCAAGAGAAGTGTTAAGAACAAGTCTGAATATCCAAATAGTTTTTACTAATCTGACAAAAGCCTCTGGTAGTGCAACCTAAGCTGAACTTGAGAGCTTCAGGGAAAGTCTGCCTCCTCATCACTATTCCTTAACCCACAGACATGGTTCTGAAGAGATTATACTTGGGTTGTTTTATGAGGAAATGCAAGAATCCTTTCCACGATTGGTGGCCTTACCACGCAGGAGGCTGTCCAGGCTCTCCACTTGTGCTGTGTCTGTGGGTCTGTTATCAAGCAGCCTGTCCAGGGCCCATAATGTGCTGATGATGGTCACCACTGCTGGCCTCTGCCACAGGAGGTCTCCAGAATGGGATGGGCTGTTTGCTGCTTCGCAGGCAGTTTTGAAAGATTAATTGAAGGCAGACTGAGGTGGCACATCAGCCATCTCCTGAGAGACTGAGACCACTCAGGCAAGGGCTGAGGAATCCTGAAGGCAGTGACATGCCTTGGGAAGGAAAAGTATGACGAGCAAAAAATGTGCTGGCAGCTGTGGGAGTGACAGCCCATTGACTCCTCAGTGCTTGGATGCCAACAGTTGTGCCACAAAAGTGATCCTCATACACAGACTTGCGTGGTCACTCGTCCTGCAAAAGCTTTCCTGAGGGCTTCGTCACCCCAGCTCTGGGGAACTGAACCCAATGGTGAGCAGCACAAATACTGACTAATAAATAATAGTAATAGCACTGAAAAATAACATCAGTGCTACCATCTGCTCACTTGGAAGTCATGGCAAAAGTAGCTTTGGGGGCCTGGAAAATCACAAGTACTGGAAAGATTTGCTGCCAGTGTTAAACATGAGGAGCCCAGAGCAGACCTGGGGAGGCCTGAGCCCTGAATGTTTCAGCCCCACCATGGCTGTTGTCATTCTGACCTTGGCAGCAGCAATGCTAAGGACTGAGATCCCTCTACTCTAAGCCACAGACCCTTCAGTGGAGACATCCTCATTCCCCAAAGCAGGGCCTGTGCATGTGGGGAAGCCCTGGCAGACACAGGTCACAGAAGGCTTTAGATATCTTTGATGGGATAATTTACAGCTTTGGAACAGGTATGATTCTCTACAAAACTGAATGTTTCATTACTAGGTCCTCTAGCACTTGAAAACATTTCTATTGGCCTTTACTGGTTTATTTGCTACTGGGTTAACTTTTTCTGAGCTCAGGCTTGCTTTGCTTTTCATAGTATGGAGCAGGACTTGGGGTGTCCTTTGGGAAAGTGGCAGCTGTGGGGCAGCTCCTCCAGACCAGACCTGAATCCAGGGACATCTAAACCACCTTTTGATGCACAGAAACTCCCCCAGTACCTGGTTCTCTCTCAGACATCTCAGCTCTGCAGGTGGGAGGAAATCTGGAACTGGGACTGTAGGGGACGGTTAATGCCTCATTAATTGGCATTAAATGAGGCCCCAGAAAAGCTGGAAGTTTCTTTAAAATTTACCTCGGCTGTTGAGTTCCTCTTGGCTAGCTAACTGTGGAGAAGAGTTCCAATAATGAATTTAAGCCAGGTTAGTGAGTAAAGGCTGTTACAACCTTGGTTGCAGGGTCCTAGGGCAATGATAAAACCCATAGTGCAGAGGAGTACCAGTTTAGAGTTGTTACAGCAAGCATTTCTGCCCCGTGAGAAGAGACTTGTCTCTTCAGTTACTGATTTCTTTTTTCTTTCAATTTGAAGGGAAATAGATTACAGCTTATTAGACTGACTGGAGAATTGAATGTTTTTATTAAATTACTTCACAGTGTGTGAAATTGCTGGCTTCAGAGTCGAGTGTTACGATAAGCCCTGACAGAGCTGCCTCACTCCTTGCTCAGTCATCCCTCTGTCTCCTGCTCAGTCATCCTTCCATGGGCTAATGGGACAGTGTCTGGAGGGGTCCTACAGCCACTACCATATGTGCCTCATTTTTGGATTAACATCATCATGGAAAAAAAGCATTTCTTGGTTTGTTTCAAGATTCCTGTTGTTAAAAGCCCCTTCCATGAAGTTGGTCCTGTTTGTTTAATTCCTCGTTAGCAGAGCAGGGTGTAAAGCCAAAAAATGTTTTCCCAGCTTCTTCCACACTGAGCAGGGTTTGAGGGCAGAGTGAGGATGTCACCTGCCTTTGGAGCACCTCTGAAAGGACAGCAGCTGGCCAGTGCCACAAGCCCTGCACCCAGGCAGAGGGACAAGGTGATGAGTCTTCCTTGTTGTAAGCCCCAGTCCCCTTGAGCTATAAGGCTGAAAGGTAGTGGCCACGTCCATGGGATGTACATCCTGCATCTGGTGCAGGCAGGATGTTTTATGGCTCTCAATAGGCTGCTGAGGCCAGACAAACTCATGCAGAAACATTGTGTGCTGCTCAGATAACTGCAGGGATTCTCACAGTAGGACATGGCCTACTGCAGTGCCTGTTTGCAACACAAAGTCACTGGATAAGAATTCCTCTGTATAATTAAAAAATAATTGTATTTTTAGCTGTCTTGATTTTTTTCTTTTTCTCTTTTTTTTTCACCAACTGATTTTATTCACCTTGGGCCCATTAGATTTGCATACTTTAAAAACATCAGGTTCTTGAGAGGTGTTCTTCTGTTACTTAGAATAATAACCTACATTTACTCTTGGTGCTGCCACACTCTGTGATGTGATACCTGCATAATTAAATCTTTCTCTTCCACATCCATTAGATGGAAGTGGCAGCACTGGCACTTGCTGACTGTATTTTAAGCTCAAATGGTGTTACCCAAAACCCATAAAACAGAGACCAGTTGCTGCCACTTCTGTTTCATTTGTGTCATGGCTGCTAATTTATTTCCCTGTTACTGCTGAGTGTAGGTCCAGTTTAACAGGGTCTGGTTAGTCTCACATCAACCACACAAAAAGTCAATTTTTTGGTCAGGTGTAGGAAGGGCAGTTTTTTTCCTCTAAACATTTACTTTTGCTTGTGAGGCTGAAAAATGGAACTTTACCACAATTGCACATGCATCAGTAATGTTCAACACTAATACTGCTTGTGCAGATGGATGGCTGTAGCTGAGTGAGAAGCATTTTCCATAGACCTCAAGGATGGGAAGGCAGATCCTTACACAGGATACTGGTGAGTACAGATGCACAGAATCATGGAATAGTTTGGGTTGGAAAGGATCTTAAGGATAAGCTGGTTCTAACTCCCCTGCTATGAACTGGGACATTTTCCACTAGACCAGATGACTCAAAGCCTCATCCAGTCTGGCCTTGAACACTTGCAGGTTGCTTCTCTTGGCAACTTGTTCCAGTGCCTCACCATCCCCACAGTAAACAATTTCTTCCTAATATCAAATTCAAGACTACCCTCTTTCAGTATCATGGGGAGCCACTGGAAACACTGGACCCAGCCAGTGCCTGATAGATGTGAGACTAGAAGTGTGGCTTTGGTGTGCTAAGCACCTATTCTCTGCTCTTTCTCCATAAAGTAATACTTATGCACAGGTGAGGTGGAGAGTAAGTTAGAATGAAGGTGGAGTTTGTGCCATGCTGGGTATTCACCTTCCCTGAGGGCCAGCAGTGTTTTAGACTGCATTAGAACAAATATCCATTTAAAATAAACCCAGAAACCTGTGAAGCTGCAGTCCATTGGCAGAGTGTGCCAGCCTTTGTGCTGTGCTGTGCTGTGCTGTGCTGTGCTGTGCTGGTGGGGCTCCAGCCCTGCAAGCAGAAGCTGGCAGGGCCCCTTGCTTGGCTGCCTGGTGCCTGCTGGCAGGGTGAGGGCTGGCAGAGATTGCCAGGAAGACTTTACAGTGCTGGCTTAAAAGCATTCATTTATTTCCCAGTGGCCACCCTGAAGACCTTATCTGAAGCTAATTAATTGTCAGCAGCAGCTGTCCTAATTTTATCACAACTGCTTGGCTTTTGGAAGGAAAGGCAAGAGCATAAGATCATGTGAGGGTGGTAGATTTTAGTTCAGGGGCAGCAAATACCTCCAGGGCGGTGTCCGTCCTTGTGGGACACCCCAGCTGCCAGCTGGCCTGAGTGCCACCATGGCAGTCGAGGGCTGAAGGCAGCTGGTGATGTTTGTAGTGAGGAGCTCAGTCTCCCTGTTTCACAACTACCCTCCCTACAGCCCCTTGGAGCAGCCTGCACCACATCCCAGGGCTCCTCCTGTTAAAAGCTGCGGTAAAGCTCACACAGGTTATCCTTGGCTCCTGGGGCCGTTTCGTGGCAGGGAGCGTTTACAGGCTCATAAACTATTCGAGAGCCCTTGTAGATTGGCCAATAAACTTTCTAGGAGTGAAACATGATTCTACTCAGAAAGGGGTTTTGCATCCAGAGGTTTTCCTCAGTGGCGAAATGTGTGGTGGTCTGGGACTGTGCCATGCATGGATCTGTCAGCCGAGATAAGCGGGCTGGAAAGTGCCTGTGGGGTTGCCCTGCAGACTCTCTTACTTGACCTTGCCCTGGGGCGTGAGGAAAAGGAAGATGTCTCCATGAAATGCAGGTGGGTCTGTGAGACAGCTACAGCAAGCACTGCGATCTGCAGCAGCTCTGTGCTCTGGCTCAGTCTGTTGGCACCCGAGCGTGCCATTTACGGTCCCTCTATTTACATGTGCTGTGAGAGGAAGAATGAGAGGATCATGTGGAAGGCAAATATACTTTACAAAGTTAAAAATAAACCACAGCCCCCTGCTCAGCTGTTCTTTGGCATCTACTCCTACAGTAGGATCATCTCCTGTGACTCCGTTAGTGATTGATGAGTTATTTTTCCCAGGGCCACTGGCCTGCATGACGTGGCATCCTCCCACGTGCAAGTGGATGCCAGCTGCTCCAGGGTGTCAGTGGCTCCTCCTGCTCAGGGGCTGGCATGGCCAGTGATGAGTGGTGCCCATGGGAGGGAAATGCCACCAAGAAACCTAGCATCTCCTTCCCTTCCTCCTTCCCCTTGAGGAGGGCTTTCTGTTCCTGCCCTGGATGAAAACCAAGCCCTCATCCTGATGGCCCCTGGGGTGGATGCTGACCATTCCTTCCTGCTTTTGTGCCACTGAAGCACTTGCTTTTTGCCCAGAGAAGCTCCCTGAGGAAGCAGATGGGTGCTGGTGCCATAGTACTGGGGTGTTTTATGCACTGCTTTTGGTTTTGCAGGGGCACTGGGCTATAAGGTAGAATGGAGCATCTCTGCTGGGCAATCATACTGTAATGCACTAAAATTGTATTTGTATTTCTGCCTACACATTAGCATGAATCTTGCTTTAGGAGTCTAATTAGTGTAAGTTATGAGCTGGGGTGCTTGAGGCAGAAGTGGAAGCCAACTCTGCAAGCACTGAAAGAAGTAAATTAGAATAATCTTGATGTGACCTAGTTTAATTTACACCTTCCTCACATCCATGCAGCTCTCTTCCAAACCCGCAGAGTGTCAGCCACACAAGTTTAGGCTGCTGATTAATAAAATTCATGGAATCTGTTATGCGAAGAAATCAGAGGAAGATTGTACTTAATTAAGCCTGTTCCCTTGGGATACACAATATCCTTGTGGACTTCTGGTAACACCCAGACTGCAGCTCCAGATGATGTTCATTATACAGGACTCTAGCCCCAAGTTAAGAAGTCCTCCAAAAATGTCATGGAGACCAGGACATTGGTGGATGCACAGCAGGTCTGACCCTATAAATCTCCTGGTTTTCCTGCAGGAGCCATGTTGTCCAGTGCTGAAGTCAGAAGAAGGGAGAAGCTGTAAAGTTTTCAGAGTCCTTGAGGTTTCCTGTGTAAACTTAGTCATTCCTGAAAATGGCCCGAGGGAGTTCAGTCACACTTTCTGTGTTAAAAGCTCCAGAGGTGAATCAAGAAAGGTTTCCCAAGCATACTGTTCAGTAGAAACTGTAGGTATTACGTGCAATGGGTAACTACAGTCGTGGTTGCTTTGTAGCCACTGCATTGCCTTCATTTGTTTAGCATGTGCATTGTCCTCTTCTTCTGAGGTCATGAGACAACATGGCTTGTGCCCATGTGCTACAGTCTTCTCCGCTGCACACCCACAAACCATGGCAGTTTGTCTGTCTCTACCCAGAACAGGCTCTGGTTCAGAGCAGCAGCTAGAAAGGGGCTGGTGTGGCTCGCAGGAACCGCATCCATGCTGGGTGGTTAAATTTGCACGTGGCTGCAGGACAGTGCTTGAAGTTGTTTCATCCTCTGTATATGTCTGGCACTGGCTCAGCATCAAATCTTGCTTTTCAACCTTTGAAAGTGGCTTCCTGAGGAACAATTTGGGCTAAACCACAAAATACTGGACCTGATTTGAGACCTCCTGGGGGTGGTTTTGGCCAGTCATACTGGAAATTGGAGCAGATGATGAATGTCTGGCATTAAATTTATCAGTTCATGATGAAGAACCTCCAGAAACAGAAGTGGTTCCTGATGATGATTCCGAGGCTGTCATAGCTGAGAAAACACTTGGTAGATGTGAGGGATAAAGTAATGTTTTGCCTCAGCCATTGTAACTAGCCATAAGAATATGTGCTCATGTCACCTAGGCAAAGGTGCACAAGGCCAGGCCTCATGAGTGGAGGGGGAGGAAAAGAGGAGTGAGGCAATGCTTGTTGCTGTGGGGAGAAGGGGGAAGAGAAAGGAGGTGTTGGTTTGAGCACAGCAGGCAGTCGGAAAAAATGTGAGTTCCTGAGTACCCAGCCCAAGGGAAAAAGGGACAGGGACCCCATGGGCCAGCGAAGGGCATAAAAGTTTGTGCATTTAAGACAGAGGTGTGCCTCCTCAGTGAGATGCACCTGACTCAGCTGACTCATTTATAATAATAAATAGTCTTGCTTTGATAACGTTGTCTTTTTTCAGCTTTATCGGTGAGTGAGTATTCCTCACAGGAGATCCCCAGCTGCAGGTCCCTTCTGAGGAGCACCAGATCTTGAGTGCAGTTTCATGGCTCTCAGGGAGTACTACCTGGAGGAAGTCACTTTCTGCCATGTGTATCTCGTGGCTTTGCTTGGGGGGTAGATAATTGTTCTGGAGATGAGTTCGTCCTCTCTGCCCTGCAAACCAAAGGATGCTTTTCAAGAAAGAAGAAAACCAAACCAGCATGAAATCTCTCTTTGGTTTTCTAAGCTGGGCCCACTCAAGGCCAGGCCTAACTCTCCAGTTACCAGCTTCACATCTTGGTTCATTAGCTCTTTCATATCTGCCTTATCTGATCTGTCAGACCCACCTCTTGGGATGACAGATTTGCCTCTGTTTGGTGGAAAGTGCTCAGGGAATTTATTTTCGCTTACATGGGCTTCAGTGCCAGGAAGCCTGAAGTATCTGATCTTTTCATGTGCCAAGTGTGTCTCACACTGTGGTGCTAGGAGCAGCTCTTATTTATCTTCATCTTTCTCCCTGCATTTTAGCACAGTGTCTTCAGTGGCTCCCGTGTTCTGGTTTGCTCCTCTGGGGCTGGGAGGGAAACTGGCACATCCTCTGCAAGTGATGAGTTAGCTATCCCTATTTCAAATTTTCACATCCATCTAAGGAAAAAAGCTCTGAGTCCTCCCACCTCCTTGGAAGGTGGAGATGTTAGTATACTATATACTGTAGCAGGAGCAGATAAATGCATGTAAGAGACATGGTAACCTCTTGTTACACCAGTGTAAGCTGGGGGAGAAGGTGATGGATGCTGGGGATGTTACTGGAAGGGGTTGATTTCTTCCATGTTGAACTTCATATAAAAGGTATAAAAAATTCATATTAAAAAATTAAATCTCAGCTTTTAAAAAGACCACATGCATTAGTACAGAGTCATATTACGAAACAGCAACTTTATCTCTGTATTTGAATTCTCAGATGTTTGTTATTACAGTCTCAGTGTACCTTCTTTTCCTCTAAAGTATCCTTTTTGCAAGCAATGTCTTTCCTATCTCTGCATGTCCCTTTTCATTCCCAGCTCCATCCTTGCTCCTCATACTGCTGCCTGGTGGAGTAAGCACTAGGAGAACACCATGTGCAGGCACAGATATTCTGATGTTGATGAGATGTTTGCAGGAGTGAATTTACTTTAGTAAGTTGAGAAGGGTCTCAGGTAAGTGGAAGCTGTCTCTAACAGCGAGGAATTGACTGCCTCAGCTGGTTGTTTCCTCACTGCCTTTAGGCTGGGACAAGACAGTTTAGTTTTGCTTTTAAGGTCATCCTTGTTACCATTCACATAGAATAAGCCATGTGAAAAATATATTAGGTAAAATAAAGTGCATCAAAGAGCTATAATTCTTTTCATGGTGGGTTTTAAGGTAGCAAAACACTTGTAACTTAGAGCAAAATCCTTATTTGATTTTTAATCAATAAAATCCATTTAAAAAAAATTCAGTGCCTGTTCTTGATTAAGTTGTGCAGAACTGTGTGTACTGGATAACAAGATGGATTTGCATTAACATCTGTAATTTAATTTCTCATCAGACTTCAAAAGAATCTTCTGCTCACGTGAAGCAAATTTCAAAGTTGTTATGGTTCATCTTCCAAGAGCTCCACCTTTTTGAGGTTAGTGTAAAAATGTATTGCACAGACCACGGGACAAACAAAGAATGAAGTAATTTTCTTCAGCACCTTTCTTAAAAAGCCATAGAATTTTGACTTGTTTGTGAACAAACATATGCCTAAAGGAAAATCTTTTAGTTAACCTGAGCAAAAATGTTTATTTATATTATCCCTTTTACCTAAGTTGCTTCAAAATATCTTCCGAACTGGGTAAAAAAAGGTATTTTAAAGTGAAACTGTGTTAGTTGAAATGTAACCTCATCAGCCAAGTATGGCAAAAATATTGGAATTGTCCAGAAACACAATTCAACAGTTTAGTGTTAGTCTGAGCTTTAGTTGCCTTCAGGAAATTTAGAGATGTTCAGAACAAGGGCCTTAGATACAATTTCAACTGATTAAATCTAGACTTCCCTGTTTTTGCCAAGTTTCCAGTGGGTCTGTAACAACCCTACTGGATAAGAACGTGTCATTGCTGATGCTGTCTTGCCCAAAACTAATAAATCTGTGGCTATATTAAATTAAAGCTCTTATCTATCAACTATCTTAAAAAAAAAGAAGTTTTTTGTTTCAGCAATGTTCTGAGCTGCAAATAGATGACAGGAAAGATAAACAGTCTTGGACTACAATAAAATACTGTGAAAGAGGAGACAAAATTAGACCTTGTATTTTGAAGGAAATAACATGGTGGAAAAAAAATAAATAGAAGTAAATAATTTTGAACACATTTTTAGGGTTATCACTGCAATTTGCTAATATATTATTCAATCGCTTAGTCTAAAGGCAATGTCCAAACCCATAAAATCTGTAATTGGAATTTGTGGGTTGACTGAGACCTATTTTGGTCTGCAAGTGTGAACTGCTCTTGTTGTATAGAGAAGATAAGATTATTTGAGAACCCCTAACAAGAAGACTCATGAAGATAATCCTAACTGGCTCTAAATAGCCAAGAAAACTCATTAAGATAATTCTAGCTGGCTCTAAATAACCAGGGGTGTACCAGTTACTTTGCTAATAAATGTCATGACCATGAAGACTTGTATAAACTTCAATCGAGCGTGAGTCACAGAACATGAAATTTTCATTATGAGCAGGTTTGTACCGCTTAAAACAAATTATACAGTGGGTCAGATTTCAGCTTTGGCTACACAGCCAGCCTGTGCACATGTAGCATGGGTCAGTGACTGATGCTGCACCATGGTGGTGAGGAGAGGATGTTTAGCTGAGAGCCAAGGTATAGTGGTAGCACAGGGAGCAGGGTAACAGCCCCTTCAGTGGCCAATGAGAAGCTCTGCAAATGCATCAGCACAAGGTAAACAATCACACACCTGGTCCTTGTGGCATAAAGAACGTGTGTTTTGAAGTCTTTAGGGTTTGCTTCATATGAAGTCCAACAAAACCTGCTTACTGCATGATCTTGTTTGTCTTGAAAGCCTTTTTTGATTTCCTAGACACATGCTATATTTAACTAGTCGGGGTAAATAAACACAGAAATTCTCACTTTTCTTGATCCTGTGGTGGAGATTTTTCACTGTTACTGTATAAATCTTCTGGTTTTGTGAAGCTCACCTGATCCGTCAGACCTTCAGGCCACACCTACAGTACTAAATTAAACATGCCCATGGTTTTTAGCTGTTCCAAGATCAAGTCAAATGGGGAAGCCTGGTCTTGCACTTTTATCATCTCACCCTTGGAGTGGGGCTGCATCCACAGCACCTGCTGGGACAGAACTAACTCCCACGTTTGGGGCTTGTTCAGGAGAGTATCACGTGGTGTGGACCAAGACCCTGCCAGGGACTCCTAAAATAATTGTACATCCCATGTAGCGTTCACAAGGTATCCCTCAGGAAAGTGCCTTGACATTCCTTCTATTTCAAATAAAGCAGCAGCCTGTCAGTCTGAAAGAGAGTGGTCTGGAGCAAGGTAAAGAACAGAGAATGGTCAAACCCATCTGAGGAGAAGTGAGGCCCAACTCTTGCAGTGTTGCATCAATAATGTTTTCAATTGCCACTTAATGAAAGTCAGTTTTGCATGATATTTAAGGCACTCCTCCCACCCCATTTAATACATAAATGTTTTATGTATTTCTGTATTTTCATACGTTTGTGCCTTTTTTGTTTGATTTGCTGCCTATCAGATGCTTTCTGATGTCTTCCATGTGACTAGATAAGAAAAAGTATTTACAGCATTTTTTCTTTAATCTTGTTACGTCTTCATCACTGCACATCTTCACCAGACGTTTTGATTGGTTTAGTACGTTACTCAAACTTCAGAAAAAAATAAATTTGTTAATGAAGATATAAGAAAGAGTAGCTCAGCTGGACATGGTGCAGGGCAGTCTGCTCTGGATGGTCCAAGCAGGGGGCTTGGACCAGGTGACTTCCAGAGGTCCCTTCCCACCTCAACCATTCTGTGGGTCTGTGAGGGCATGTGAAGAGGGGTTAGACTTCATTACTGCTCCCCAGATTTGCCATGGCTGATTAAGGTCATGGATCGACATGTCCTGGGAAGAGGATCCTGGAAAGTGTTGACAGTAGCCCAGTTCCCATCAAGCTTATCCCATGCTGACCCCAGGTGCTGTTGCGGGTCAAATCCTGTCTTCCTGGTAGGGATACATGGCATCACTGCCTACTGATTCCCAAAAACACAGCAGGGTTTGGCCTCATTTGACAGCCTTGTGGGTGATTATGCTATATATATATGATTGTGTGAATAATGACTATTTCTCCAGGTTTTGTTTTGCTCTGGACTGCAATCTGTTTCCAGTCCATAACAATATTCTTCTACATATGGACTTCCTATAAATAACTTGCTGCAAGTCTTTTCTGCAGTACAAATACAGCAGAGTCCCACTGGTGTGCTGGCCAGTCTGTGATCAGCAGAGGCCTGATTTTAGTGCAGTTCAGATACAGCACAGAGAAATATGGCAGCTTAAGGTCAACAGTCAGGAGTAGGATTGTCATTATTGTAACTGGGCAAAAGGGACAGAAATAATGATTGTGAGGCAGGAAAGGACAGGACTGGTGGGGTCCTCAGGAGACCACCCCAGTCATTCCTGTTGGCTAAGGCAGCACGAATCACACTGCTGTCAATCCTTACATGATAGTCAAGCCTGTACCTGACAGGATAATCCAGGCTCCAGTACTGGATCCCACCATCATCCCAGGCAGTGAAATCCAGTGCCTCACCTTAGCCAGTCTCATGCAAGCCTTCCTTCATAACATTTTTAAATTCCTTTACTTTCTCCTCACCAGGAGAGCAAAACAAACCCCCAAAAATGTAAGACGTTAACTCATTGCCACTGTGTGTTTTGTGTTTGAAGACCATTCTGATTAAGCTGTCTAGCCTTGTCTTTCTTGTCTTTCCCCATAGGTTGTGATGAAAGCCCCAACTGCCTCAGCAGTCCTTCCCAGTCCCCTGGCCATGCCTGTCAGTATTTGGTACATCACAAACCACGAGTCTTAGGGATAAATGTCACAGATGGCATTGCTCAAGACATCTGGGTCCTCTCATCAGCACCGACAGTGCTCTGCACCACATGCTCTGGCCATGGTGGCTGGAACCAATTTTCTGTTGGCCATTACCGGAAGAAGCCTTGGTACAGGAGAAAAGGATTGACAATTTTCCACACAAAACAATGAAAAAGACAAAAAGTCAACAAGAAAGGACAAAAAATATCTCTAATTCAGACTGCCCAGAATGAGTTCCTCCGTAATTACAAGTGGCCTAATACTGGTCCTAGGGGAGCACCTGCCACTTTGGGCTGGTTTTCTTAAAAATGTGTAATTTTCTCGGGAAGGGAGTCAGCTTCAAGTGCCGTCTGTTGGGATCCTGTTTGGGGGTTGAGGGCATTTAGGCTGTTTTGGACAGAAATTACTATCCTGTTATTGGCTGCTCACCACTAACTCACCCCTCCTAAAACTGACTCAAGCCATTGGTACCTCACAAAGAGAAGATTGTTTTTTTGAAAAACATAATTTCAGGTATTTTTCTGGAAGGATTTCTGAAGGAAACTCCCCAAAGGCCTTCCTCTGTTCCCATCTCTGCACCTTGCACAAGGACACTCAGATAACCTTAGCTACTGTCCCCTGCCACTTTTACCGAACACCTTGATTACTAGAGTCAGGCTGGGTTCCCAGTGACATGCAGGTATTCTTGCCAAATTCAGCTGGAGCTGAAAGGCATCTTTGCATTACTTCCCTGTTCTTCCTCTTTGCTTCACGAGTTTCATCTCACACAGATGGCACAGTGCCATCTGTGACCATTGCCACCACACTGCGGTGGTGGCACAAGGATGCTGCTCTGGAAGGCCATGCTGCATGTGGTTTTCCAGCAGCTTTTGGGGAGGTCTGTAAGGGAAACCATGTGAACATGCACGGTGCTGCTCTGTTGGGTGTGCCACTCACAGCCACTTTGTTTTGTCATTCTAGGGACGCTATTGGAAATGACATCCATTGTAATGTGTTCATCCTACTGGATTTAATTAGAAACACTCAGCTTTAATTAAGTGTATGTTTTGCAGTCCCAGTAGTTCTATTTTGATAAGACTCTGTCATGCGAATGCTAAATGAAGCTGAGGAAGTAGATTACTGCATGTCATAGTTCCTGAATAATGATTAAAGACAATGCAGTGTGAGATACAGTTGCTGAGAGTGGGAGGCAACTCTGTGCTTTTCTTCAAGTGTTTAGTTCATGCTTTCCAGGAAATTTCCTGTACTATTAGTTCTCTGTGTCCTCAGACTCATTCTTTGCTTGCCAGCATCCTCCTCCCTGACTTTTTCAGGGACTGACAGGGGTGCAGTTGGGGACAGGGCAGGCTGTGCTGTGCTACTGACTCCTCCATCCTTCCACCCAGGACAGGACACCCAGGAGAGGAGGAGCAGGAACAAAACAGAGCTCCATGCCAAAACTACAGGCCTCTTTTTCTCTCTCCTTTTCTCAGTAAACCTGCAGTTCTTCCTTTTTATGCTGAGTTTGGGTGCTAATGCTGCAGCTGTCTGACTTGCCCATGCATGGGCTGCTCCTTATATATAAAAAGGCTGCTTATAACTCGTTATATATAAGAAAACATATACCTCCTGCCTTTGTTAATGGTTTTCTCTACTTACCTACAAATCTTTATTGCTTGAAGTGTAACTTGAAGCTTAGCAGAGAAATAGGTTCCAGTTATAATTAACACATAGGGAACAGACCTAAGCAAGAGTTTTCCCACAAAGTCATACTAATGCATGAACTCTTTCTTTACAGCTTTACAGATGAAAGATGTTTTTCACATCAAACATCATACATACTAGTTTGGAGTGGTTTTTCAGAGTGTAACAGTGAGCAGAGAAAAGTATTCCAAGCCTCAGACCCAGGAACATAAATCTGCTCTGACTGAGCAATTTCTACCTGTGAAGTGCCAACAACCCACACCACTCCATGACGACATTCTCTCTTTGCCTTGATTAGGTAATTGTCAAAATTAACAACCTCTTATTGTTTGCCTGGTGTCCTCCCCTTCCAGAAGTTCAGTCCTAAAGGAGATAAAAGATAAAGAAAGACGAATCCCCACTCAAACCAATTTTGCAGTCAGACTGTGATTTGTGAGCAGATGAAGCAGGTTTGCGCAGAGCTTCTGAACCTCTGGAGGTTGCTTTCCTGGGGAGACAGAGCAGGCTGAGCACCTGGGGCAAGACACCCTCCCTAGCACAGTGTCCTGCAGATAGAGCTTGCCCTTCCCTTGGAAGTCCCCCTGGATCTGGGTGGGTACACAAGCAGATTGGGATTTGCCTTCTCTGCACTCTGTTTTCTGTGCTACAGCCTCTCTCCCAGTCTTCCTACTCTCACCCTGATCCTGAATCTCTTCATTTTGCTCTTGGAAGTTTTTCTGCTTTCCTTCTGTCTTTTCCCTTTTCCAGCTTGATTTTCCCAAGGTGATCTACCTTCAGTAAACAGCTGCTGAGCTCAAGAACCTACTGTTGTTCCTGGCAGAGACATCTCATATAAACCACAAACAGGTATTCCCCAGCCAAGCAATTTCCACAGTAGGAGCTTCCTGACATTGGTCAGATCCAGATCTCCAAATGTTAAGATATTCATACAAAAACTACAGTTTAATATGGGAAATGTTAATTGTATTTACATTTTATACCATAGCGTTTTAAGAAATGCAAATTGCCTTCCTTGAGTTTATTGTATCTTCTGTCTTCCAACAATCCATCATGAGAGACAGGCATGACAAACAGCCACAGAGGTTCCCATGGTGTTTTGAAGACTGCTAAATACACCACACACAGCAAGAGAAGCCTTTAGAAGTCAGCTTTGTTTCCAGATTTAAAGTGTCCCTTGTTCACAAAGCTTTCTTCAGTGCTGCTGGCCGGTCTCCCAGCCCCACTGGAAAGCAGCCTCCTATGGGTTACATGCAGGAGCAAAGCAGTAGCTCTTCTTATTGCAAAATAGGGTAAGAAGAGAAAATCTCCATGCATGAGGTGCTGGGATGAACACATAGGTCGTGGTCCATCCCCGCCTCACCAAAACTCATGCCAGGAAAGGAGCGGGCCCGCTTGCCTTGGCTGTGGCTTCCCTCCTCACAGGGACTCATTCAGAAACAAGCCACGCTTTGTCTCTAAGGTAGAAAGAAGTGAGGGAGAATGCTTTTAAAAGTGGGAAGTGAGGACTACCAGACAGCTGCTCTGCCAGCTCAAAAATGTTTCAGTGCTATGATAAAAACACCCTTACGAGTGAAGCCTGTCCCTGATGGAAAGCCTGAAACAACCACGCAGCTGGTCTGGGGAAATGGAGGAAAGACGTAGGCCTGGGCATGGGCTTGGGCAGGAGCATCTCCTTCCTCCTCACAGAAAATGTGATTCTGCAAACATCCCTGGTGGATGTGTTGAAACTTTATGAGGATGCACCTTGGTGCATTCCAGGGGGTTCAAATAGCAAGGGAGACACAGGATGGGACTTTTACCACAAGGCAGATCAGACCTCCTGCTACTAAGTCAGACCAGTGAAACTGCTAGGGGGCCTGCATGGAGGCTATGGCACAACTGAAGAATGTGCCACCTGAAGTGCATAGAACAGTCATCCATTCCCACCTCTTTCCACTAATTTGGGGAATGAGTGCTTGGGCATCGCCTTAAGAGAAGCAAGGGCTGTGTGGCATTGTGGTTCCAGAATCTGAAGCCCTGAACTTAATAGTGAGGGTAAGTAAGATCTTTCTAAATAATGTTTGTTGTCTGGAGCTGACAAGTGATCTGAAAAAACCTGAAGCCTTATATAACTCCTTCTGGGTAGGTGAAGGTTTTCTCTTAACTCCAGCCTAAAGCAATTTGCTTGCCATTTACTTTCTTTTTGGCTTGACAAACTAGCTGTTATTAAAAGCAGATGTCAACCATGAAGAAGTGCCCTTTGCATTATTGTCTACCCCTTCCCATGCTGCAGAAGCTGGGTTGGGATTTCAGCATGTTTTGGGATTCTGGGGCACTGGTAACGTTTGCTTGTCTCTACCTCCTCAGGCTGCCTTCTTCTGCTTGTCTGTGGGATATACTTTCCATAGCACTTCTTCCCACACGCTTCAGATCTGCTCTCCCAGCATTGTAGCACTGGTTTATGTGCTTCTGTGCTAGCAGCCCACCCCTGTGTAGCGGTAGGATTACATAAAGATGGGTGACAGGGAGAGCTCTTAATCACTACATGAAAAAAATATTTAACTGTTACCTATCTTACAATGAGGAGCAGTGCTTTTAAAGCCCTTGTGACATTTACATGCTTCAAGTTCATAATTTTGTTTTAAATCTCCTGTCATCACATATAAGCCTTGATATTTGGTACAGGAATTAAAAATATTTATGTATCAGCTTTCAGGGGACAAACATGCAGAATGGCCTTTCGAGTTCAGGTCTTGGCCCTCATTCTGAGTCTCTTTTCTCTCTGGATGTCCTGTATCAAAAACAAAGTCTCATTCTTCTTTGATATTCGCATAGATACACACAAACACTGAGAGGCAGCTTGCAGAAGTGAACTGACTTGCTGCCTATTTATGAATACCCATTTCTCAAAAGCATTCTGGAATAACTTCCTGTGTTAACTTGTATTCCAAAATAGTGTTTATAACAGTGGGTTATAACCTAACAGCTAAAATACAGCAGGGTGTTCTTTCCCCTCATGACAAGACTTAAATATGCTTCCTTTCTATTCCCAAAGTGATTTATTATATGCCTAAATGTACAGCCCCCCCCCCAAGGCAGACACCTCATCTTCCTTTGTATCTTGAACATGCAGCAGATGTTTAGGAAGTAGCAAAGTTACAGTGTAAAAGCAATAGCAGGAATATAAAGATATGTGACTGTAATAAATGTCGTGGTAACAATATTAGACTTTTGTGGTTTGCAGTTTCAACTTTGACTTTCAGAAAATGACATTTATATGCACTCTGGGAATGTGATAATAATCTTGGTACTCCAAAGTAGTTTTTAAGTTTGAAGGATAATATAAAGCAAATTAATTTCAGTTCTTAGTTTAAGCATCTTCCCTTCCCTAGATGGTAATGAGTCAAAGCTACTATAATAAAATTTATTGTCTGCTGTCCTCTTTGTGAGGTTTTTTCCTTTAGCTCATAGGCATTCAGTTGATAGTAAAAATATAAATTCAGAGCTGTTGATTAAAGGTCTTTCCATACAAAACTAACTCCTAATGCTGACCGTTCTGTGCACTCACAAAGTAATTATAACTAGTAATTACAACTAGTAGTGTTCAAGAAACAAACCAAACCAAAACAACACAAAACTTTATCACACCACATCTGTGTTCGCACAGACTCAACTTTTTCCCTTTTAAAATATTTACAAGGACATTTTCCATTCAGTATTTTCAGTGGAATGCTGCCCAAGGAGTGATGCAGAACTCAGTGGGTGTTGACTGCAGATGCTACTGAATTTGATGAAAGTGGAAGACAGGGTAAATGCAAAAAAGACTGATACGTGCATTACTGGCTGAAAATAGAAAGTCCATTTGAAACACTGATGTTCTTTAGCCTCTCATCAGACAATTCAAATCTGGAGCAGCAGAAGAGGTGACAAAAGTGCCCTAACAAAGCATCCAGGTGACTATGTTAATAATTTGATCTTGGTTTCCAAGGAAGTCTTTTTGTTTCAGTACAAAATCTTATCAGAAAGAGCATCATAAAATTGTTGCTCCATTCTGGAATGAAGTAGAGGTGTTCCGTCCTGGGGAGAAATTCAGAGGGGATGTCTTCAGTCCAAAGACTCTGTGGGGAAAGGATTAGTCCCAGAGATGTGTGGACCCCAAGCTCCCACCAAGAGAAGCACAGACACATTTGAGTATCTTCTAAGGGTGTCACATATACACACAGAGCCCTGGAATCCTGTGCTCAGTTTTGGGCCCCTCACTACAAGAAAGACATTGAGGTGCTGGAGCGAGTCCAGAGAAGGGCAATGGAGCTGGTGAAGGGTCTGGAGCACAAGTCCCATGACAAGTGGTAGAGGGAGCTGGGTGTGTTTAGGCTGGAGAAAAAGAAACTCAGGTGTGACCTTATTGCTCTCCACAATTGCCTGAAAGGAGCTGTAGCCAGGTAGGGATGAGTCTCTTCTCCCAAGTAACAGGACGTAGGACAGGAGGAAATGGCCTCAGGTTGCACCAGGGAAGGTTCAGGGAAAAATTTCTTCATGGAAAGTGTTGTCAAGCACTGACAGGAACAGGCTGTTCAGGGAAGTGCTTGAGTCACCATCCCTTGAGGTACCCAAAAAATGTGTGGATAAGGCATTTGGGGACATGGTTTATTGGTAAGCTCATGAGTGTTGGATTAACAGTTGTACTCGATGACCTTAAAGGTCTTTTCCAATCTAAATGATTCTATGATACTATGAACAGATGCTCCTTTGGATTGGGGGTTTGACATTGTCTTTCTGATGTGCTTCCCAGTATAAAAAAAAAGTGTCTATCAGCAGAAAGATGAATATTGAGGGTATTTTATAGTCATGAAGCAGAAGCTTAGCTACATTCATAAACACAAGTATCCTAGCCAAGGCAAACAGGGAAAGCCTAGTGTTTTGTTTACAAAGAGATAGCTGCCCTTCAAATATTTATGAAGAATGAAGGCAAACTCAAGAGCAGTTGGCAGAAGGACTGGAAGAAGTATTGAGGATCTTCATGCAAGCTTATTATTATTGGGGTGAAAAAAGACTTTGCAAGAATAGTTAAGCCTGAAATTATGAAAGTAACAATGAAGAAAAAAAAAAAAAGAATTTAAATACAACAGATGCCGAACAAGTTCTGGATCTGCAGTCACATTATTTGATATTATTACTCTTTCAGTTTCTTTGATTAAGGAAGATTATGTGCCTGGGGGAATAAGTCCTTGTGTTAGTAAATGTGAGTTACAAAGAGGTTAGGAATGTTCACACTTATCTGTAGACAAGGACAATGTATACTACACATTTTATTTAAAAAGGCATGGCAAGTAAGAAGAGAGGAATGTCTATTTACCTCAGCCTGGCTGAACAGGTTGAGTTTCCATGCCTGGGGATGGAAGGATCTGCCTCAGCTGGGACAAGTGTGGGTAGTTATGGACAGGGAAGAGAGGAAGGGAGAGAGTGAGCAAACAGGGAACTCAGAGTCCGTGGACGGACCAAGGGACTTAGGGAAGAGCAGACCACAGTTCAGCATCTGAGATGGTGGAAAGAAGGGGGCCTTCTTAGGGGACCGAGGGGACTAAACTGCTGGTGGACAGAAAACTGGACTTTTTTTCACAAGACCAGAATGGACTGGGGGAAATTCGTTTTCTTGTCTTACTTACTCATCATTTTACTGCCAGCAATTCTGTTTTTTTTTTTTCTGTTGTTTTTGTTTACTGACAGCAACTGTTTGCCTGGCTCCAGTTCATGATTTCGCCTTGTGATGAGTCATTCCTCCAGGTGTCAGAGGCATTTCAGGGAGCCTGTTTGAAAGCACAGGTGAGCCAGGTCTGTCCTGAGTCTCTGGCCAGCACAAGGGCTCATTGTGGTGTTTTGGCTATGCTCCGCTACCCTGTGTGCAACTTGGCAAAGTACTTGCCGTGCCATGTCTGCCAGTCTTACTGTGGGTGTCTTGCAGCTGTTTTCTCTGTCAAGGACTTTGCACCATGAATAAAGAAGTGAAAGTTATCTGCTTTCCACTTCACATGTAGATTTTTCAGGGCTGTTTCTGCTCTGCTTGGAATGTGAGTGGAAAGTGCTTGGCCATCTCATGTGGCTCAGGATGAGTTTTTTTGTATGGTGGTGCCCACTGGGGAACTATCTCCATCTGATGCTCTCATGAGCATAAGAACTGATGGTCACAGCCTCCTTCACTTCTGCCTTGTGACAGAGGAGTTGTCAGTGCATGCCACTTGTCAGAGACTAGTTTCATTTATATTGTTTGAGGATTGCTGGACTTTTTCCCAACAGATTTAGAGGAAGAGCTTAATCTTCCTCCTTTTGATTTCCTTAAGTTTAAGTTGTCGTAATGAATTAAGGACAGAAGGCATATTCCTAAATATCTAGGCTATGAGGTTAGGTGCTCTGCCTCAATACACTGTTCAGAGTCTTGCTAGTCCCACATCCTCATGACTGCAATGGTTAAAACCTCAATTTCCATCCTAGAACTATTTGAGGCCAATTTATAACCATTTGTTCTTGTTCCAAAGCTATCTTCCAGTTTGAGTAGCTCTTTTCACTCCCTGGTATCCCCCTTCCTCAAGGGATATTTATAAAAAGCTTTCCTATCACCTTTCAGCTTTTGCTTGGTTAGAGGCTGAGCAAGGACATCTTTCTTAATCTTCCCTGACAATTCTGGAAGCTTTTATCCTGCACCTCTTCCTGTTTGAACTCTTCTTGGATATGGTTGATTGGACTGAGCAGCAGCAGTTTACTATCTGAGCTGCTGTAGATTGAGGAGTGCTTGATTTAAGGTCTGTCTGCTAGAGCTGTCTCTTCACTTCAAACCCTGTTGTGCAAGTAACTACAAGAGTGCTGTGGGAATAAACAGCCCCACACACTGCTCTGAGGCAGATACATCCATCCACCTTGGGTATTGGATAGGGGAAAGAAGGAAAAAGGATATAATACAGCTGACACAAGCAGATCTTCACAGAAACATCTTGGAGCCATTGGATCTTACAAAAAAATTATCTGAAATCCACACCCTGATGAGCAACCCTTGGGTAATGAACTTGACAAACAAACCAGATGTGCAGGCCTGCCTCATCTGACTGGAAGACCCAGAGCTCTGAAAATCAAGCTCTTAACACAGGGGCAACTCCAGCATATCTTCCTCTGTGGGGGTCAGGAGCATGAGACAGCCTTCTTAGGCCAGTAACTGGTAAAGGAGAGATCTGCCATGGAGCAATCCAGACTTGTTTCCCACTGACACCACTGCAAACACCAGCAGTCCTGTCAGCAGATTTTGGTTCTGCCCTTGTACAGTGGCTCACTGTGCCTTGATCCAAAGGAAGAGCTGCAACGTTCAAGCAAAATCAAGCCATCCTGTGCTGTAGACACATGTTTTCAGAAAGCATTTCATGTACCGAGCTCTGAAGGTACAGCACCATGGCCAGATGCTTGCCCTGCATCCTATGCTCCGACATCTCCTTTCCTGCTGCTTGGCCTTGCTGCTCCATGTCCAGCTACTTGCCACCGTGTTCTTGCCACCAAGCCTCAGCTTCATGCCTAACATTTGATTATGCAGCTATGGACCCCTTCTAGCCACTGCATGGAAGACAGGTTTGATGTTGATGAATGAGTGTGATATGGACCAAGGTGGAGAGTGATGCAAAGGACATCGATGTTGCATGTTGCACTTGGAACAGGCCAAGCTCCTGGTTGGCTTCCTGGTGCTCAGCTGTCATCTCATGATGCAGTTGTGCTTGGTCTATTATTCAGAGCCAATATATTTCAAGGTTTCCTTGTGCCCAGAAAGCTACCGTGAGAGATTTTCATACAGTGGAAGAGATACTAAACTCTATTTTGAGAAGCTGCCAAATATTGCAATTTAACTTGCTGAATCAGTCCCCAAATTCAGGGGACCTAGGCTATAATTTATGTTCAGTTGGTGCATTTCCCCAACCCTCTCTGTGGAAAAAATTGTACTTGCTAGAGGCACAGTACTGCTGGGTAATTGAAAAAACAGTGGCTAATGAAGTCAGAGTGTTTTCCACAGCACGATGCAGTATGGACTAAGTACCCACTCTCGCTGGGATCTGAAGTACCAGAGAAGAGCAGATATTAAACAGGCTGATGTCCACTCCGATAAACTGCTTCTTGTACTGCCTGGCTTGCAGCATGTGTTGTGAGTTTGTAAATGTAAGTTATTCCTCTCCTACACACCGCACGATTTTTCTTGGAAATGGTTCTTAAGGCTTCAGTGCCATGAGCTAGAGTAGGACCGACTTGTTCCCATTACACAATTTTTTGTCCCACTCTCCCTCCCCATCATACGTGACAGCTTATTTGGTCTCTAGGAGAGCTGAGATTATCCCAGCTTGAGCACCAGCTCTTACATTGTTCTGGTCCTTGGTTACTGTATTCAATATATTTTCTCTTTGCACCACACCACACACTTGCCCATTCATTACTTTCTCCTACTTTCCTCCTTGCTCCCTGCTTTTATGTGCTGTATCTTGCCGCTCTTTTCTCTGTGTCTCTGACAATTTGTGCTGTCAGCCTCCTCTTCCAGGTGTGTATTCTCTTCTCTTTTTCTTCTTGTTTTCCTCTAGTAAATTAACATTAGTTTTGTTTGCCTTGCTGTCTTTCATTGCATGTAATTTCTTGGTGTTCCCCTCTTTCCTTTATGTTCTGTTTTTTTTTTTTTTTTTGCTGTTTTTCACACATTGGGGGATCTGCTGTTGGCTGCCCCTGCCACGCTCACTTACCAGTTCCCATGGGCATCTCCTCGGATGCTTTTTACAGAAATGGTCATTGACCACTGATTTTCTACAAACTTCTATTTCAACACAGCAAAAGCTCTGGCAGTGCAGTGTCCTACTTTGTGGATGGTTAGGCATCTCCCCTTCCCTGCAGTAGGCCGTTTCTGTTGGAGATGTGCAAAAATATTAAGCAGCATGGTTAGGGGCTCATGCAGTTTGCCTGAAGAGATATGTGTTCCCCTAAGGAGCAGACCTGCAAACTGGTATGCCTGCTGTGCAGAGTTGTTGGTTTTCTGACTTTTTCCCTACCTGTCTTAACCTCTACCCTTCGCAGCTCTTGGTCATACCTTATCCTGATTGCTAAAGATGAAATGCTGTATCAGATAAGCCTGTGCCGGTGCCTTGTGGTCTTTTCCCTTCTGGTTGCTGTTTCAGATTGAGTGGACATAAAGCCTTGACTGGAATTTCAATAGAATTGAAGTGCTGATAGAAAATGTTCATTGGCTTCTGGGCAAATCTAGAAGCAGGATCTACAGGAAGATTTCAGTCTGCACTGATGCCTTAGGATTTAGCTTTTATATTTTTCAGATCCTATACTGCTTTATTCTGTAACTCTAAAACTCCATAGCCTGTTAGCTACTGTTCTCCCATTCTGGTTAGACATAACAAATCCTCTCTAGGCCTGGACTCAAGGACACCTTGTTGTTCCAGGCCCCGAAATATGTAAACTAAGTATCTGAACAGGGGGAACAAACTTGGGATAATTACTTCGTTACCTGAAATTGTAATTGGAGAATTAACCCTGATGTGGAAATGGACCAAACTTCCAAAAGTGTGAAAAAGCCATGACGCAGCGTCCATCTTGGGTGTAGCCCCTCGGAAGCTTTTTGACTGCCCAAGGTGTACCTTTTGAAGGCCCTTCAAAAAATACCCGCTTTTATTCTCTTAATTTTGTCTAGCCTCTGTTTTCAGGTAGCCACTCCAAGGCACCAGCACATGAAGGTAGCCTGTTCCTGGAATGGGGATTCTTGTTTCTGCACTACCGTGAAGGTGACTGGTAATGGTGAAGACAGGGAAGTGGGTCTTTTTGGTGCATAGTAGCAGCTCTGATTAAAACCTGTGTATAGAACGGGGTTAAACTTGAAATGGTCACCTGAATCAAGAGCAGGAGATGTTGCCATCATTAGTATTTTGACCCCAGGCCCTAACAGTGTGTAGCTGATCCAAACTGAGGTATGCATCTGTTTTTTTTAACATTTTAGCAGAGGCAGGTGGTTTTCAGATATTTTTTCTGATTATAGCTGTCTGCTACCTGGTATCAAGGTTTTAGATCTGTTTGTTCTGAAAAAGAAATGGTGGATTTGAGTATAAGATTTTACCTGTCCCCACTGTTTTTCATTAAATCTTTGACTGAACTCTTGCTATAATCAACAGAAACTGTCTTTGGGATTGCTCCAGCTGTTTTTTATGAAAAATGCTTTGTGTTTCCAGGCCAGAGTATGTAATGATCCTGAGTCATGCTAAGAAGTCTAAACTGTCATCATTTTAATAAGATTTCAAGGCATTCATCACTTCACGAAAATTAGTAAATAATGTAAGAAGCATTCACGGTTTTACTCCTAAATTCCATAAAGCTGCAATGATTCCTTCCAGTGGTTTTCTAATGAAAACACCCCCAAGTTCATGCATTTGTGCTCATATCCCAACATTTCAATATTCCTGATGCTGTAACTACTGTCTTCCCTAATTTAAATGTAGGGAAAGTCTCAGATTTTACTGTGACAGCTTGGAGCTTCCAAGAACTGTCTCCCAAGAAAGGTGAAGCATTTTAGGGTTTCTACAAGGCTTATATCTTAGTCCCCCTTCTCTCTCCACAGAAGCAGTTGCAGAGAACACACATTACTAAATGTCCAGACACATGAGATTAGTTTCTGACATACGCAAATGGCCACCAAGTTTTCATCTTGCTGATCTCCAAATCTCACCAATTATTCTGAAGCTGGCTTAGGCCCATAGTAATTAGCGAGCATTTTACAGCACAAAAAATTGTCTGCAAGTCCTATCAAAATATCAGTTAGGCAAAAATGTTCTTAAAGAGAAACATCTATTAATTTTGATGCTTTAATGCAAACTTGCCCATATCTGCAAGCATCATCGTGTGATTGTGATATTTTGTATTCTAAAATCTGGCAAATTTAAAATTAAAACATTTGAAGGTTATTTTGATTTTAAATGTCTGTTAACATTTTAAAAGAAGGAAAGAAAAACAATATTCTTTAAATCTCTATAAATCAGGATTACGATGGATTTTCATGTATCCTCCCTTTTGCTCAAAAGCCTTTGTTAGTATAGGTAGGTTCTAAAACCTACCTAAAAGTTTACCATTTTTGCATTTGAGTTTTGGGTGGTCGTGGTTCAAGGTGTTGTGCTAAAGGAGAAGGTAGGGCACATACACGTAGATGTGTACGACTCCTCCAGGGAGGAAGGACACTGACAGTCTGAGTCACCAAAAGGCTTTGGATAGGGGAAATACCACTCTCCCAGAAGTTACTAACCATGGGGTGGGCATGCAAATATGCAGGACTGCACATGAGTAGGGATGATATAGTTTATAAATACTGCCACTAGCAGGACTGGGTTGGATCTAGCTCTTGATGAAAGAAAAAAAATATTAGAAAAGTAAGCAAAATTCTAGACTCGAAAGAGTTTTAAAAAATATCCAGTTCATCATGCCAACCCATAAATTCATGGGACACCTTCCTCTAGAATACTTGTTTCAGTTCTGGTAGTCCTCAAGAAAAACATGCCAAACCCTTCCAGGCATTTGCAGTGGGGATGGTGAAAATTATTTAAAAGGCTGGAGAAACATCTGTGGAACCAAATGGGGGGGTCTTTCCTACACTTTTCAAATGTGAGTTGCATGAAGAAAGACGTAGTAAGGATGCATAGAAGAACAGGTCACAAGGAGAGGCAAACTACATCCAACCTTCATGAAATGGAGTATGACAAGGCATTTTATATCCAAAAAATCTTGAGTAATACAGGACCCAATCTGACTGTGTGTTTGTAGTATTGTGCTGTTGATGGAAAGCATCTGTAGTGGTTTATATAGCTTTAGACAGAGAGTTCACAGTGCATGGGCAATAGAGCAGAAGGGAAGTGGGAAGAAGGAGCAAAGTCCCAGTGCATCCCTTTGCTCTCATTTTCCTTTCAAATGAAGCTTTAAATATTTCATTGAATAGCTGCTATGAAATCATAGCAAACACTATGTTTGCCAGTTTTGACAAAGGTGTGCATGAACATAACACATGTAATTCATTGTAAGCTCTGGCACATCTTGTCCCCATACCAGCTGCTGCAGCACTGGAAGTGCCCCTTCTGGCAGGGTATCCCTACCTGCCCATCTGAGAGATGGTGTCTGATGCTGACCTCTTTCAGGAGAAAGGTTATTGGATTAAATGGACCAGTAGCAGGGTCTGTGTGATGATAAGATAAAAAAAGAAGTGGAGATATTGTAAAATGAAAGCCTTTAATCAAAGTAAGTGTATTTCAAGCAAGTTTGCCCCTGTTCCTGATTGCAGCCAAGCCCAGCGAGCTCTCTGAGTGCATGTGTGCTTGTGCACGCAGGCGTGTAACATTCACTCTGCATCAAGCAAATCGCCTTGGCAGCCTCCTGACAGCTGTGGTCCTTGTGCCTCTGAGGCTAGGTAAGAAGACTGTTCAGTGTGATAGCATCAAGGGGAGACTTTCATTAGTTACTACTAAAAATATCAATGGCTGCCTATAGGTAGTGGTTGTATCCAGTCACACATGAGTTTGTTTTTCAGCTGTTTTTTCCTGGAGTGGATACTGGCTGGATTCTAAAAGCATATATGTTGTATATTATCTAAGTTTCTGTGTATGGGTCTCTCAACTGTAACTAAGTGTTTTCTAAAGTGTAATTCTTTCTTTCCTTCATATAATGAGGGAGATTCTGTACAAAAATGATAAATAAAATTTTTTTAAAGCCAATTCAAAAAATAATTTTTATTTTATAACTTCTACATTTCCATGTTCAGCCTCCACATCTGTCAATGTATGAATAATGTAAATGCAGTACAGTATTAACAGTCGTGGGCAGGAATGCAAAAGTAGAGCCAGCAGCAAAGAGCAGCTACTCACTCACTGACCCAGAGCTCTGACAAGTTCTTAGTTTTCCTGGGCCTGAGAAATATATTTCTTAAAAAATGGAGGACCCCCTGCCATATTTCTTGATGATCAACTTCACCCAGCACTGAGGTCTGTAGGACATTTGGTCGCATGGCAATTCTTCTTCCCCATGCCTGGAGGAAGAGAGAAATTAGGCCATCACTGCCTCTCTCTCCTCCTTCCCATCTTTTCCTGACCTCTCACTCCTTTCTGCTTTTCCCCATAACAAGACCAATGGACTGGGAAGCATCCACTGGTTTGGTATCTGCTCTGGTGCCTCCCAGTGTCACAGAGCAGCATGGAGCCACGGGGTGAGATGTGCTCTGGCTGTGGGGAGCTGCAGTTGTCTGGCTGCTCGCCTTCCCTCTCACACTCCTGGATGCTCACAGGCAGCTTGTTCCCCTCCCTATGGTCCCCAGAGCCAGGCAGGGAACTGTCCTTAGCTGACAATGACAAAGCAGTGCCTGCAAGGTAGGATATTTTTTGAAAAGTTAATTAACATCTTCTTCTATAGAGTATTTTAAGCTACTGTATCTGCCAAGTGACTCTCAAAGAAGCTTAACCTTCAGTACTGCTGGGGATTGGGGACTTCAATTTAAAGGGTCCCAAATTCCATTTTCTGCCTATTTTCTGTCACAGAGCTCCACTGTCCCACAGGTACATACTCATTGTTTTGACACTACTGAGCACAAGGGAAAAAAAGGAAAATTATTATTTCTGGATTTTTTTCTTCCTGGAAGGATTTTAGTGCAGAAGAGAAAATGCAAGGGAAAGCTTCCTTTTGGTGTTTGGTAGCTTGCTTCCATGGCAAAGAATAAAGACGTTATCAGGCTTTTGCAAAGCATATGTGTGTGATCAGGGGGCAGAGACGTTGAGAGGAAAATATTATTAATAGACATAACATGGGAAAAAGATTACAATTCCTCACTCAAACATAAGAAAATAAATTAGGGGATGAATATCTTACCCAAAACTGAGAATCTGATCAGACCAAATCTGTCTGAATCCACAGTTCAAGCAAAAGAAAATTACACGCAGGAAGCCGAACAGCAGAGTACATATCTGCTCAAGTTTGCACTATTTTTGAGCAGCAGAAGCCTCTACAGGTACTAACTAGTTCATTCTCTATGGTCACTTCATATGGCATATTGTCCAGCTGGGAAGAAATGTGAAGAGTGTTTTTGGGAAGAGCAGAGCATCTTGCCTGACTGCCAGGTCTCTCTCTCAGAGCAGGGATGGAGGAATCTCGGTATGGAGGGGCAATGTGCCACCTCTCTGCTTGCCCTGTGTCACCGAGACAAACCCGGCTGGACATGAGCTCTGTTTATATCCCAGCAGGAAGCCTCCCTGGCAGCCATCCCTGTCTCTTCTGTACAGCCTAATCAATTTGATGCATGGGCTGAACAATCAGGTTTAGATTATGAACATTGGGGACGCTCTCTTCTGTGTGACACTTGATCAGAAATGAAAGATGATGGGAAGGAGTGAATGGCAGTGTATCCCATAGCTTATTGCACTTCTCCTTTGGGTGACATTCTTGTTAACCCACATAAGTGTCACTTCATCATTCAGCTCTGCTTCCTAAGGCACCTACTAAACCCATTTATTTCTTTATTAAATCAACAAAGAACAGTGAAAACTGTAGTCTGGGGGATTTTTGTTCCTTAATGACAGGCATCAGTTCATAGGAATCAGAGTGCTACAGACAGGAAGAGTTTGTGTATATCAAATCTGCAGCTTTCTTGGAACCAAAAACCTGTAAATTGTCTCATAAGCTTTTAACCACAGAGATTTAGTATGTTAGAAATAGTCTTTCTCTTTATTAGTCCAGGCTTTTACCCTGTCTGAAGTGGCGCTTGGTGACATATCTGTACTATGCAGAGGTAATTTAAGCTGCTCCTATGGGTATCAAGCCTCTTCATGGGCTGGGATTTTGCTTTTCTCAAATATAATATTTTTGAGAACCCTATCTTGGGTAACTCCCTGTTGGTGGGACAGGCCAAGTCTCTACTGACAACTACTGTGGGACAGAGCTGGAGGTACGGTGGAAAACATTACCCTTTCTCTGACTCAGACATCACATCTGTGTATCCTTTCTGGAATTCAGCTCCTATCATCTGCTAACACACTGTGCTTCTCGCTCTGAAATATCATCTGTTTTTGTCATCAAAATGATACCTCGCTCCCTTTGTGTTTCATACAGTGGCTGTTAATGAAATAGTTAATTATGAAGACCCTTGGTGGCACTCGGTGCTCTGCTGGGCAGAATGGCTCCATTTCACAGAGCTGTGGTGTTAGTTTGTTAGTAGCTCTGTCTGGGTTTTTACATCTATCTTTAAGAATCCCTTCAAGAAATAGTATTTTTTTCACAATTATTACAACATGGACCACAGAGGTTTTTACCTGAGTACATCTCATGGAGAATCCTGTGTGTAAACAGGCTGTTGACAAAAATGCTTTCTCCCTGTGGCTCCTGTCCCTACACTTGGAATCAGATTTTTTCAGACAATGTTTGGGAAAAGGATCCTAGTTTGATTAAAGGCCCATATTCCCACTTTCACATGGAGTTTCCTGCATCAGATTAATGTTACTGTGCTAGAACAGGGCAATATATTCAGGATATCATCTAAGATAAATGGGATACCACCAGCTGGGACACCAGCTAACACATTGTATTTGTCTAGTTAAGTATTTTTTTGTGGTTTATTACATCCTTAAAAGGAGACGCTGAACTTCCATGAATCCAGTCGACTGTAGCACAAATTACAGATACTCAGTATCGCACAAGACTGAGCTCCATCTCTGGCAGATACATACTGCAGTTTTGTCTTCACACTGTTGATTGCTGTTCTCTTCTTCAGTTCCAAAGCATACAGCAGGCCAGAAGTGCAGCAAGCAATAAGCACTTGGCTGGTCTGTAATGTGGAAGAGGCTGGTAGCATAGAGAGAGGTCCAGCCTCTGTTCCCTGCCTTAGCTGTGCCATTTGCTGTAACAATCTTCCTTTGTGTCTGCTGACATGAGGGGCATGTCAGGATGAGATGATGAGGTTCATTTGTGCAGCTCTCCCACAGCAGGAGCAGGGGCTGTCTCTCCTGTTCCATGCTCTTCTGCCAGCAGCCTGGGCTTGCTCCCTTGCTCATAACAAACCATTTGCATTATTCTTCTGCATGTTTTAGTGTGAACTGTGATTGACAGTGCTTATGGCTGGATGAAATGTAACAGGGCTAAAACAGCACACACGATTTTGAACCTGACTGTGACAACAGACAGAGAATGTTTCCTTGTAATGGATGGTCAAGTTGTGTAAAATGATTGGATCAATTACTTGAAATGTTTATTTTCTGGCCAGACAGTGGGTCCACTTTAGCATGCCCAAGGGAGAGTAGTACCTGAAGATAGATGGAAGCTGCCAATAACACTGGAAAGAAGAATTCAAACTAGGTAATTACAATGGTGCATTGAGTTGTGGCTGCATCACAGGAAATTCTCAATGGAGTGGGAAAGACTTGAACCTAGCCAAAACCCCAGGGAGAAAACTGGTATGTGAGGATGTGTCCTAAAGGCATGCTCACTCTTAGATGAGGGTCTTGTCTAAAGACTGAAAGCTGTGCAAGGTTGAGGAAAACAAGGAGGAAATCCTGGAGCTGAATACATGTGTCTCGTGTTTTGAGAAAATATTTTGTCAGTCTTCAAATTGAAATAGGTAATTTAATTCTTTACTCTCCCAAAATATTAATCTACTGCTAAGAGGGATTTTCAGGGAAGGGGAAAACCTAGGATTTTGTATGCAAGGAGAGGTGAAGCATAGGTAGAATCAGTCCAGTTTCTTGTTGCCTGCCACTCTTGTACAAGGTCAAGGGCATTTCAGAGCGAGATGTTTTCCTCCAACAACCATCACAGTTCAGTGTGGAAGCGAATAATGAGTAGCATCGCTTCTGAAGGGATGTTTTCCAGTGACAAGCATGAACTTGACCGTCTTTGACATTTAGCAAAACAGTGAGAACTGCTCCTGACCTCTGAAACTCCTTTGTTCCAGTTTGTGGTTGAAAGTCAACAAAATATGCTGTAGTCAATAAAATCAACAGATTATTCATAACAACATTAGGAAGTTTTCCTGAGCCTGCAATATTTTGAAAATCTAAATGTGTTTTTTCAGTAATTCCAGTCATATTTCATTTAAGTATCTGGCATAACTGACCTGTTAAAATGTGTATGTACACAGTTACTTTGTAAGGCTAATAATAAGTTACTAGAGCCCAGGGTTTGTTGATGTAGGTAAAATCTAATTTTTGAGATTTAGTCTTAAAAATAACTGTGTAAAATATATTTTACAACATCAAAAATGGACGATGTGCTTTCCAGAGTAGACCAAAGTTTTTTCCAGGGAACTTATGACATCACATTTTACTGCATATTAATAATGTGATGTGCAGATGAAGGTTACAGTATAAATAATCTCCCAAATATAGATAAATAATCTCCTATATAGACCTTGGTAAATTAGCTGAAGGAAACTGATACTCCATTTGTAGTTCTTGTGGTACTCAGAGACCCTTTCCTGTCATTTTATTAGAGACACTGCTAGTGTGTTACGCAGACACGCACGTCTAAGCTGGATCTTGCACCGTTTCTCATGTTCTTCCAATGGTGCAACATGTTAGATTGAAGGTACAGGAGGAGCAAAGAGGATCTCTGGATCAGAGCTCCCCAGCATTCAACAGCAAACAACGGAGTCCTGTGAGACTGGATAACTCCCTGTCAAGACTGCAGTTCAGTTAATGTAAATTCAGGAAGTCAGTTGTTTCGCTGATTGCTTTTATTTTGCCAGCCTTTGCTACAAGCAAGATCTCTCCTGCATGGGGCAGACCCTTCCAAAGACCACGACTGGCTGCTCTGGTATGATCCAGTGAAGGGTGTGGCAGTGCTTTGCAGATGAGTTGGGTTCCTCGTACACATGCATATACTTTGGGCTTTCTTTAAGCAGCCTTTGTACTGTAAGTGTGCATAGTAGTCCTGTCATGACACATTTTTCCCCTTGCAAAGGGAGCACTTTGGGCTCTTCCTACAAGACAGCAAACCTGTGTTAGCTTTAAAGCATCTTTCTGAACATTACCAAAGCTTGCATGGCCTTCTCAGCATGAAGTTCCTACCGCTCAGGAGCTGTTGGGGGCACTGCCTCTTCAGCTGGAAGTAATTTAAGCAAGCAAACCAGAGCCGTGTGCCCGGGATGTGGAGAAACTTTATTTCTATTTTTAAATGACAACCATTTCTCTCCTTCTGACAGGGCAAGTTCAGAAGTGAGGCTCCTCCTGTGAATGTATCCTCAGGGGCCTCCAGTGGGCCTGGGAAGTTCTCAGGCTGCTGATGGGCTCCTGTAGGGCTTTGGGCACTCCAGGCCAAGCTCAGCAGGAGTATGAGGAAGAGCATCACTTGCTGAGATCAAAGAAGCAGTGTCTGCTTACAGCCTGGCTCCACCTGGCCCACCAGCCAGAAGCCCCAGAGAACAGCTGTGTTTGCCCAGAGCTCTCTGAAAAGTAACTGCTTCTGCTGTAGTTTTAAAAACAGGATTTTTATCATCATAAATCTTTATTCTGCATTGTATATTATGGAGAAAAACAACTGCATTAGTGCCAAGGGACGCAAAGACCTAAAAGGAGGAGCCCTCTGCAGAGTGCATTTCTCCTGTTCCATCCCTGCCTCCCCCAGCCTGGAGCATGGAAGAATACTAAAAAGCATCTGTGTCTCCTGGGAGAAGCACAGGGATGCACTAGCCATCCTGAAATCCCACACATTTCTCTGTGTGGGTGTTGACAGCCCTGCATGGCTCTGAGAGGCCTCCACGCTCCTGCCTGCAGCAGGCTGAAGGAGAAGGTCAGCTCCCCACCCAGCTGTGACAGGCTCCAAAGGTTTTCCATCCTGCCAGGACAGGAACGTGAGTGACAACTGCATTTTTCTTTCATTCAGAGCCTGATAGTCCCACGTGTTAATTTCATGGAATCACAGAATATTTCATGCTATCAATTTTATGAGTGTCAAAGTTCCACTGCATATGCAAGTGAGTAAATAAAATGTGTAAGTATGGGATATGCATTTCACATCTTACACCACCTCAGATATTTTCAATGGGAAAAAGGAGTGAGGCAAGGAACCCTAAACATCTCACTCCTTTTACACAAAAATTACTCTAAATTTAACCGTTAGAGAAACACTGTACAGAGAACAACAGAGAATAATAGTTTAGTGTTTTAATCTCAATTTGTGGATACTTTTCATCAGAAATCAGAGCTCCCCAAAAGTTTTCTTAACTATGAAGTATTTTGAAAACTTAAGTATTAACAATGTTTTGAATACATTCTATTATCTGTGTCACTGCTCATTGTTTTGAATTTGCTGTCAAGCTGCATGCTTCCTCACCCTCAACAGGCTTCCCTGATGTGTAAGCATCGCTATCAGAAATATTCAAATCAGTAAAGCACTCAAGTGTTGCAACACAGTTTAAAGTCACCGCCATAAACACAAATCCCAACATGCAAATTCATAGCTTTCAGCCTTCTCCATAGTGTGTAGCTCTGTGCTGAAGAATAAAAAACTTATTTCTGGTCTGTTTACTCTTTACAAATGCCTAGCTGAATGTTTTAATAGAAAATGAGCATTTCCGAAGTGACTGACCCTTAATACTTTGTTTCCACTTTCAGACGTTCTAACCAAGTCTACTTTTCCCTGTTTACAGAGTAGATACTCAGAGACTAACTATGCTAAGTTAGAGAAACCAAAGCCACGTGCATACATTTGTATTTTTTTTTCCATTTCTGAAGGCAAAGAGCAAGCAGTTCCACATCTGTAGCTTAGTTAGGGAAGACAAAAAAACTGTCCTACAATTATTTGAGCAGAAGGGGTCAGGCCAAAATACTACTAGTCTCGGAGAAATCTCTGTAACAGATGCAAAATTTGTTTTCTTCACAATGAAGAGAACACAAAGCTCTGATCAAATGTCACAGTAGCCCTGCAAACAGGACAGCTCTGTCAGGTAGCCCTGACCCCTGCTTGTGCTGTTGGGGTTCCCTCTCGTTCAGCAACACGAGGTTGAACATTGTCCGTGCAATAGAGATACAACAGTGAAAGAAGCAGGGGGTGGGAGTGCAAAATGCAGAGCTCTGGGCTGCAATTCAGCTAACATCATATTCCTCTGGATGTGTGAGGTGGGGATCCCATGGTGGGGTTGCCCAGGATCATGTGAGCACCTATGTCCTACTAGTGGCCAGAGACCTTATTTGGGGGCTTGGTAGACACCGTGATTATCCAAGTGGTGTGAAAAATTCCACCAGGATATTGTGTTGGTGACACATGCACAGAGACCAAAAGGGAGGAACTTGCCACCCTGAGCTATAAATTATAGTTTGTGTGCCACAAATTTCCCACATTTCACTGTAGCTGTTGACTTGGTGGATGGCTTTGCTCATTATGCCTGGTGGCACATGGAGGGATCTCATGGGCTGGGATACAGCAGAGTATTTGCCAAGTGCAATTTTGCAAGTATTTGCAGCATGCAAGACCTACTTGAATATGTATCTTGTTTGTCTGGAGCGCAGAATGTGAAAAAGTGCATAAACCCCCTCACAGGTTGTTTGGAGAGCCTATTAATAATTTTCTCTACTCCTAGAAATTTTACATTTCCTCCTCCTGGGTCATTTTCATTATCCATATGTCATTAGCTGTGGGAAGAGGAGGTGGGAACCACTTGAGGCATCAAGATTAACCGGGAGGGAAAGTGTAAGGTGACCTGAGTACTTACAGAGAGCGTTGGCCATGGCCACGTGGTGAAGATGGTTTATGCTGCCTGGGACCCTTCTCCAGCCCATCTCACAGTCATGGGACCTGGAAGAGTGGAAATCCTTCCCATATGGATTAGGAATTTTAATTTCCAACTCACTTGCTGACAAAACAGATAGAAAAGTATTTAGATCCTGATCCTGACATGATATTGCAGACATGTTAAGGGACATCTGCTGTAGCTTCTGCAGACACAGAGGGGCTTGAGCCATTCACTTTTGCATATATTTTAACCGTCCTTCTTCCTTTGAGATTTTTACCTTGCTATCTTTTCCGACTTACCAGATCTGAATAAGAAGTTGTGAAGAAATCATTGAGAGAAGGATTACCAGAAGTGCCCAACATATTTTTGTACAGGGTCTCTTCAGGCCAGACCCCTCTGAATAGCTGGCAAATAGAGTAGGGTTCCTACTGAACAGCCCCACATCCATGCTGATATTTCAGCCCAGGTTTTGTATAAATATACATCCAGTGGAGGCGTCTCTAACGAATTATATTTATTTCTAAATGAGAAATCTGTCTCAAGAACTGATTTCTACTGTGGCTAGCTGAAAGCCTATTTAATAGTGCAATAACAGTCTTTAAATTACACTATGTGTTGAGGCAGACCTGCTAATAAGTTGGATTTTGTGTGGACTAAAACATTGTGAGTTTGTGCTATGCCTGTGTCCTTGCTTGTCTCAAGTGGCAGGCTTGGGGGGCTGTTCTGAGAGCTTCGTTAAAAAATACTTTATGAAAGCCCTCTGATCTCAGCAGCAGGCAGGAGAGACCATGGCTGTATAACCTTGCCATTTGTACAGAGCAGGGGGTAAGCACCTCTCCCTAATGTCCTCTCCTTTTAATGCTTTAAATAGCTCTCCTTGACACATGGCAATGAAAATGGCTTACTGACATGTTTCTCTTAGCCCTATGGCTATAAAGTCTGTTCTCTAAAGAAAAATAGAGTTGGAGACCATTTGGCTTAAACCCCCTTAAGCAAGTGAATGAAATTAATCAGCTGTCTTTTATCTCTGATTCATTTCTCCTTTAATTCAATTTACAAAAATGTGCGGGCAGAGTCTGAGCCTGTGGATATATTAACATTAATAAAACACAATTAAGCAAATGTTATTATGTTGCCAGCAACAAAAGGAATGCCCCTGAGTATAAATCTCCCCCTTGCTGGAATAAATATGCAGATACAAGAAACGTGTCTGCAACCATTACGTAAGCAGTATTAAAACCCACTTTGGTTAGTACAAAGGCTGAGAGTTAGCACACCAAGGCATAACTTCCTGAACAGGGGAAATGAGAGTGACAGGTAGGAAAGTTTTGCCTTTTGTAGTCAACCTTAAAGGTTTGGACTTGATTGATAAGTGTGAGATACAGAGCATTTGACTGAGACCTTTGAGAATGATCACATTTTCTCATTGCTTCTAGAGTGCGCCACAATCAAAACTCCACTCCCAGCAAGAAGCATAGGGGAATAAAAACTAATGAGCTAAGAAACCGGGCACATTAATAAGTAAAAAGGAAAACAGACTTTTTTTTTTGGTGAAAACTGACTACCTAAAGTGACCAAAATGTATAAATACATATATATGTGTATATATTCATTTATTTGGTATGTTTTGGAAGAATCCCCAATAAATTTATATATATATGTCTACATATACATGAAAGTTAATTTTTCATGCTAATGCAGACTTTGCAGCTGCGCGCAGGCTGTGTAGGATCTAGAAGAACCCTGGTTTACCGAACTCAGCAGTGAAGTCCATTTATAATTATACTAATAGCAAGACCTTACATAATGTCACCCCTCTTCAAAGCACTGAATTAATTGTTGTCAGGTGACTGTTAAAAATATCAACAAAATGTAAATATCTCGTCAACAACATTAAAGTGGTTTCTTTGGCATCTTGTTCTAAATTCAAAAATGTGTGTTTCTAAAGTCTGGGGTTGACAGCTTGTGTTGAACAGCAGATCTTTTCCCAGTGTTTTAACTCCAGGTACTGAGAATCTCTATTATTTATTTCTTTCTTGGACTCTTTTCCTCATTACTTCCAGCTCTGCCAAGTTAGGACAAAGGTTTATGCTAATCCACTGGAAGACTCTGAGTCCTTTCACTGTTTCATCAAGAAATAAGTGATTCATTGTTCCTGAGGAGGCACTAGGGACTTTGTTTTGCCAGGATGCAATCTCTAAAGGCATTCAATTTTAATTCTTTAATGAGTTAGTTTTTTGGGGAAACCAAAATCTGTTTATGGGTGCTCCTGCCTGCAGACATTGCTGCCGAGGGCAGCCGAGGGCTGCCGTGGTGTCCTGGTGCTTTGTTGGACTGAGGCAGGACGGACACGTCCCATGGGGACCCCAGGGCTCCATCTGCAGAGAAGCAGTGCCTGTTGCCCAGGGGATAAACTGACTGGAGTGGATGCACATCTGGCCACAGTGCTGTTGGTCTGGGCACATTCCATTGCCTGACCCGGTGGGACCGCAGGGCTGGAGCCAATAGCCCACACTGGGTCTTGTTGTCTCCAGCCCCACATTTGCCCTTTCCTGGGAGAAATGGGATCTCACACAAGGGGAAGGCCCACCCGGGGTGGGCAACTCCAGCCTTTGCTAGCTCCTGGTTTTCTGCTGGTGTAATTTTCTGTAGAAAGGCCAGAGGTGAGGATTGATCAGGGGCATGAACAGCATCAGCAGCAAAAGGGATGTGAACCCACAGGGGGAAAGGAAAGGAAAGAGAAAGGTCCTCTGTGTCCTGCAGTGCCTGGAGAAGTGATGGCCACAGACCTAGAGCTATCTCTGCCAACTTGATTGGGAGGCTGCTTTTATTCAACATGCGAGGCAAGAAGGAGTATAAGGAGTTGGAGAAATAATCCAAAAGAAATAGGAAGCAGGCCAGTAAAGAGGTATGAGCTATATAAGGAAAGCCTGACCAACGCTGGAGTTGTTTATCTGATAGAAGGCTGATACATGATAGTCATTTCCAAGTACATCAGAAATTCCTAAAAGAATGTGCATTGTTCTTTATGTCTGCTCCACTACAGCCAGCAGGACTGGAGCAAGGGAGGTTTCCTGTGGGAAGAAATTTTTTACTGTGAGGATGGTGAGGCGCTAAACAAATTGCCCAGAGAAGTTGTGAATGCCCCATCTGTGGAAGTGTTCAAGGTGAGGCTGTTTGGGGCTTTGAGCAACCTGGTCTAGTGGAAGGTGTCCCTTCCCTTGGCTGGGGGAGGTTGGAACTAGATGATCTTTAAGGTTCTCTTCTCTTCTCTTCTCTTCTCTTCTCTTCTCTTCTCTTCTCTTCTCTTCTCTTCTTTCCCAACATTTTCTAAGTTTTGGGAGAGTCAGGCAACTGAGCAGAGTGCCAAGGAAAGTTGTCACCTGCTTGGGTTTGCAGGTTTTGGGAAACAAGTAAAGTGTTATTGATAGGAATGGTTTATATATAAGTTATCCTGACCTGGTGCTTGCAGATGGACTAAACAACTCCTTGAGCCCATTCCAGCCCTATTTGCTGAGATTTCTATCTTGTATAAGCTGCAGCATAGGTCTGACCCAGTTGGAATGTTTTTGCTATTAAGCAAAACAAAAGGCTTACAGATGTGAATATCAAATTAAGTACTACAAATTAAATCTCTAAGTAATTTTGCATGGCCTTTTCACATTGTATTTATACTATATGAATGTTATTTTAGTTCACTGCATATAAATAACAAGTTGAGAATTCTGTCCTTAATTGAAACCATCTCTACTCGTCTATGAGAGATTACCATTTTTAACAGACTCTTTGTGATCCACCAGGGTTATTGGAGGATTTCTTTGCATTGTTGCTAGGCAGCTTCCTCCATGCCAGCAGACAGACACTGCTGGGTATGTCATGGCTAATTAAAATTCTCAATATTTTTGAGTATACAGCAGCCCAAGTTTTCAGAGCTTGCTGTTCAGGATAAGGTCAATTTAATTGGTATGAAGACTGATGAGACAAAATAATAGCAATTGTGCCTGTTGTAAAATAATTTGTTGTTTACAGTCCCCTGAATTCACAGGGTGAATGAAATGGCAACTATCTAAATATTTATTTGTGAGTGAAGAGAATCAACCTAAACTATTTCGACGTTAGCTTTGTTCAAGTAATTTCAAAGAATGAGCTATCATATTCAAATATAAGAAAAATGAATATAAGAATATTTAGCATGGAAAAATTAAAATTGTTAAAGGGATGTAAATTATTTCATTTCTACAGTGCCATTTGCCATTAAAAAGCTCTTCCAAGTTATTACCAGCTCCACAATGGCCATATTTTTTGAATATTAGCCAGCAGACTGGGTAAAAGTGCCTCTGTAGAATGAGCTGAGGAGGTTTTATAGCAAGATAGATTAATGTTAGGTGCTAGGCAAGTGCAAAGGTAGCAGCTGTGCCTGGGTGGTCCCTGGGCAGGGGATGCTGCTGGCTACCTGCAGCTGTGGCACTGAACATCACAGGAAACTGTCTTGTGTAGGGAGCATGGTTCAGAAGATTTACAGCCTTGGGTGGCTTTCCTTCGGGTGACTTACACAGGGTGTCAGTGCACACAGTTAGCAAATGCTAGAGAAGAGTCTTTGAGTTAAATGTGTACAGGATCAGTTGCAATTGCTTTGACCTCCATTCAGCCTCAAGAGAGCATCAGAAACTTATCATTTCTGCAAAGAGGAATATAGGTCAAAGAATAAATCTTCATTTAATCTCTTAGGAAGTTACTTTTTAATAAAATTACTGAATGGCAGACTGAAGTATGGGGATTATGGGCCCTGAGAACACCTGATACAGATACAGAGATTTATCAGAGGGAATAGATTTAATAGGTGCTTGGATTTTCTTTTTTCTTTGGAGGGATTGTTTTTAATCTGGATCTACTTCAAGAAAATGAATAGACTGAAAGAAGCTTTAAACTGCTTCTGCATCTAGGCAAGAATTAGATTTGTAGGGATCTTTGTGGAAACTTTTGAACTCTTCACAGATGCCTTTTACATAAGGTAGATGAATAGTCTTACAAGGAAACTTTGAACAGACAACAGAAGCTGCCACCTTCTTCTCTGCTTTGAAACCTTTTTTAACCAGTTGCTTTTTCTGTGCCCTATCCCTTCCTTCCTGAGTATATAGCATTTCTTTTACCTGTTTGTGTAAGACACACTTTGAAGGAGACATGGCAGTTTATCCCAATTGTATGGCAGTTGGTCTTTGTGCCTGGCACCACTTTCAGGGTTGCAGGTCTGGACTGGTGACCTTTCTCTCCTTGACAAAGGTATATATTTTAACTGTTGTGTCTGCCACTGGTCTCTGAGAGAAAAAATTCAATCTCTATTAAAGCAAGAAATCTATGTTGAAGCAGAGCTTGTTGGTTTCTTGAGAATCCCTCATGTTTTTTAAAAATAGAATTTGTATGAACTGGGTCTGTAGAGAAGTGTACATTTGGTCCCAAACTTGGCCTGTCCGTGACTAACATAAGGACAACTTGAGCAGTGGCTGATACAGGGAAATTGAATGTGGTCAAGCTCACGATGAAGGCATGATGCCTACCTGAGAAATAAAAATAGCCATAATCAGTAGAGCAAAGATTGCATTTACCTTTTAGCTAAAAAAATTAGACTATCCCTGCTTGATCAGTGGTGGTTTGGAGGAGTGGTGTGTGTTAAGGCACTGTCAATGAGGAGCCTTGTCTCTCCCCCTTGCACTGCTGTAAAGTGAGCATGGTGTGTGGCAGTGCTCCTTGCAAGCCAGGGTGGAGGAATTTATCCTAGCAGCCACTGAATACTTTAGAAGCCACTGCGTTCTGCAGGAGTGCAATGATAGGGCTTGAGGGCTGCTCTGATGGCACCTGTAGGATTTAATATAAAATGGCTGTGGTGGGTACAGCCCCCACAGGCTGCTCACCCTCCCTTTGCAAACTGTGGTGACAATGCAGGAGCTGGCAGTACTGGCAGTGGGGACAAAGGACAGGCTTGTTCAGAAAGCCTGGTCTTTGCTAGGGGGAAGCTTGGGCTATTTTCTGCACCACACTGTAGCTCAATACACATCCATGGGTGGGGGAAGGAAGGGCAGATGGAGTGGAAAAGCACAATGGAAAAGATCTCTGCTGGTTCAGGATTCTGCGTGTCTGTTGGATTGTCAGAAGTGCTGAGGATATACAGTTCCTCTTGCTATGAAGAGACTGTTCTGATATTCACTATTTTTACCACGTGAGGAAAAAGCATTTCTATGATGGCATGTTCTATTTTCTGCATTCCTATAAACATATTTACCTCCACCAACATAAGTAATCAGCTTAGTGTTTGTGTTATTTATTACTTTGAATTCTGCTTTAAATGGCACCTATTGTTGCTTTCCCGTATTCCTCTTCTCAAATTCTTCCTCTTTCTCTCCTGTTGTTCCTACAGAAAAAAAGCAAACAACTCCATTTTGTTCTGGGATTACTGACTCTGGATTCCTGCAAAACTCCTTTCTCAGCAGTGAGGCTGAGACCTGGGAGCCGGGGGATGGTTTCTTGACATGCCATCGCTAAGGCACTGGGGATTTTTCATCCAGAAGGATTTTTAAAAATAAATGTATAAATCCTGTTAGTATTAAATTACTAACTAATCCTGTTATTATTAAATTACAGAAAGTGCTCTCTCAAGTTCATTTTAGGGCAGTCTCTGAAGATCTAAATCTCCTGGCAGAGATCTTTCACATCCACTTACTGGGGCAGTCTGTAATATTTTGGCACTGTAATGACTCTCCTCCACATCCTCAACACTGCATGCTGTGCACTTACTCTTCAGAAGATGCTTCTGAAGGAGAGTCATGGGGTACTGGCTTTCTCCAGCCTCTGAAGCCAGTCCCCAGAAACACCACTGACCTCAGCAGTGGTGCAGGCAGTGCTGGAACTGCCCTGGCAGTGCTCTCAGCACTCAGAGGAGGAGGAGGAAGCTTAGGCACCCCATCACTGTCAGCCCAAACACGATTTTGCCAAGTTCTGTGGGTGAAATGGATCCATCACTGCAACCCTGTTACTGAAGGGGTGTTTGATGTCCCTAAAATCTCAGTAAAAGGCAAAAAGTAACCTGATTATGTTAGGACATAATTTAATTACAAGAGGAATGCTGTCCAAAATCAGACTGGCACTTCTCAGTACATTTATTTAACATTAAAGTCTCTTTTAACTTTCACTGTGGAGTGAAGGATAGGTTTAATTAACTCTCTGATTTCTTGTGGTAAAAGAAATTAGATTTTCTTAAACACTATGGGAAAAAAGGCTATCATTTTATATATCTCTAGAGTAGTAAATTATTCATATGAATTTCATTTTGATCAAAACAGACTTTCCCCAAACTGGAGAGCAGCTCTCATGTGCACTTGCCTGTGTTTGCTGGGATGCATCCGATGGTGCTCCACACCCAAACTGAGCATTGTTTCTCCAGCCAGTTCCAGGTGTGGCAGCACGCACCTGTTTGCTGACAGCCAGGGACATGCACAGGCTGCACACCCAGCCTGGCTGGGGAGGCTCTCCACACCAAGGGCATCTGTGTGTGTGCAGCCCAAAGGCTCCTTCAGCAAGAGGAGGTCTGGACTACCCCTCTCGGTGACAGCCCCAGGAACATCCTTGGGTTTGATCTTTGGTGGCTTTGTGGGGCAACATCGTGATAAACACACACCCCCCAGCCACGGCAAGTGAGCTTTCAAAGATTGTTCCATAATATTTCTTTGCAAAGGTATGTTCGAAATCGAACATCAGAACTCAGTTTTCTATAATTACGCCAGTTTATAGAGCTGTCATCACCATGTCAAGACAGCTAAGAAATGAGAGTTCGGCTTTTTTATTTCTAAAAAAAAAAAAAAGAAAAAAAAGAAAAAAAAAAGAAGTCTTTTAAGGAGTATGTTGCCTTTCAAATACTTAAAAAGAAGCAGAACTATGCCAGGATAGAATGGCCTGCCAGTTGTTTTAATGACCTGATTTATATTTAATTAAATACTGATAAGAATGAATACACTATATCCAGATTTTGTATAAGTTAAATACATTTCTCCACCTCAGTGGTACCTTTGCAGATATACAGTTGGAATATATTAATTATGGCCTTGTGGCGTTATAACTGGTGAAGCAGAAGTCTGTGCATTTTTGACACTGAAACATGACTGAAAAACCTTAACAACTGTTGTCCCATCATAAAACGTGAGCCCATTTCCTTTTTCCTTCCATATTATTATTTATTATATTATACTTTTAATTTTATTTATTTTTATTATGTATATTTATATATTTATTATTCCACCTGTACTTACGCTTGGTGATAGAACCAGTGAGAGTGTGAATAATAGAGATAATAAATAATTCTCCACTGAATTGCTAGTTTTATTTATTTAAAAAAACTGGTTTTGCTACATCAATGAAGACTTTGATGAAGACCTTTTTTCCTTCATTTTCTTACTTTTTTTTTTAAGTTTTGCTGAGAGGATCATATTATTTAGAATACTTTGCTCTGTACTGAAAAGCTTTAACCTGTTGAATTACATCAAAACTCAGAAAATACAGGAAAACTCTTCCTCTCCAGTGAAGTGAGGGTCATAATTTGAGTCTGATACACCCTCTCATCTCTATTATCTGTGCTCCTTGGTTGATGGTACCTCTCTCAGTAATTATGCTGCTGACTTTTCCCTCATTTTTCTTTTTAAAAGGCTAACACAGTGGTATTTACAGAACAATAACATTCCGTGTCTGTGAAACACATTTCAGGAAGGACATCTTTGTGTAAAAATGCAGCAGCTGGAGTTCCTTAGCTGGGGGTAGTCTACTGATTGTACCAAGTGGTGGGATTTGTACCCACAAGAGTTAGAAAGCCTCCAGATCCTTAATGATAATGATGTGAGGACAAAGAAAAAAAGGATCCAGAGAAAAGGAGAAAGGTATGCTTATACCAACAAATTAGTCAATTAGACAAAAGCATTTGGATGAGAAGGATTAGTGAGGTGGCAGCATGTGTGGAAAAGTGATGGAGTTCTTTTCTGTTCTCCTTTCCTTCCCCACTTCCACCCTGTTTCTTGCTGTTACGTGCTTCTGCCTACCTCTGGGATGGAAGGCAAGACAGTTTTGGAGGTGCTGGTACTAGTTCTCTCTATCACCCCTTACCCAAAGGCTGCAGGACCACAGCCTCAGCAGAGGTCAGCCCCTGTCCCCTTGGACAGAGCTACTGTCCCCTCTGCCCAGCAGCTGCTGGGAACAGCATGGCTTGTGCTACAGGGCCAGGAGAGCAGAATGTCCTGAGTCTTCTCCTCCCCCATTGCCTCCACAAACGAGGCTGTGCTCTTTGGGCAGGAAGGGAGGAGGTGCTGCAGACAGGCAGGCATTGAGGTGCCCTCACTCACACTGCAGGAGCAGCGGTAGATCACAGTTCTGTGCAGTCTGGTATCACATCTCCACAGACTCTAAGTTTTGCCATGGCTTCTCTCATTAATTCCCACACCAAGGGACGTGGAGAAGGATGGTTAGGTTGCACAGCTGAGTTTTCAGAAATACCAGTGCATAATGCAACAGCCGAGAGTTCATGCTGGTGCTAGCAGTGAATCACAGAATCATCAGTGTTGGAAGAGACCTTTGGGATCCTCCAGTCCAGCTGCCCACCCAGCACTACCACTGTAGTGGTAAATTACTAAACCACATCACCCAGAGCCAGATCCAAATGCCTCTTGAACACCTCCAGGGATGGTGACTCCACCATCTCCCTGGGAAACCGATTCCAGTGCCGCACCACCCTTACGGTGAAAATCTTTTTTCTAATATCTAATCTGAATCTCCCCTGTCTCAATTTAGGGCCATTTTCTCTCATCTTCTCACTGCAGGCATGGCAGAAGAGACTGACCCCCACCTCACTACAACCACCTTTCAGTGGAGAGTGATGAAATCCCCCTGAGCCTCCTCTTCTCATGACTAAAACTCAGCTCCTGCAGCTGTTCCTCATAATCTTTCTGATTATTTATCTTGCTGTTTTTCTCACTACATCTTACATCACACTCCATGGATCTTTAAGTCACAAGCCTGACTTAAAGACAGACTTTAATATGCTACCAGAAATTATTTTCATGAAAAGGAGAGATATGTAGAGAGATGCTTTAGCAGGTGAGCAGCCAAGTAGTATATCAAGGAGGTGAAGGGGTGGGCAGAGGGGAACTGAATGGAACAGGGGAGCTGAGCTAAGAAGGGGCAGAAAAACACTTGTAGTGCTGTAGAAGTCATGGCATGTGTCTGTTGCTGCAAACTGCAGTGATGCTTCTTCAATGCCCTGAGAAAATGTGGCAATGAACCACAGACTTTGAGTTTGGTGATACTGTAGTCAAGGGCTCCAATATAATTCCTGCAAGCAAAGTTCCTTAAGACAAAGTAATTAAAGTGAGGAAATGAGAGAGCTTAAAGTAACATGTCAGTACAGGGAGATATTTTAAGAAAGTGCTTCATTAAGGGAGTAGTCTTCATAATGTAAACAGGGCATTTTTCCAGCACAAATGTATATTTGCAAATGTACCAAAAGCAGTCTGTTATAGCCTCAGTGCATGCTCCCATTTCCTTGACTCAGTCAGGAGAGTGATTTAAAAAAGGCATGTGTGGGTAAGTGGAAGGATGCACTGATATGGGGGCCCCATGCAGTCCATAATCAGCATGTACTGGTGGGCCCCCTGTGTGCCCCTGGCCAGGGCCATGGACAGTGTCCTGGGAGCAGCGCCTGCCACCCTGGGCCCCAGCCCCTGCATCCCTCCATGAACTTTTTTGCAGGTTGACTTGGGTTGGCTTTTCAAAATTAACCCAGAAATTTCAGCTGCTGGATGCCAGACAACATGATCTACTTTTTCAGCAATGCAGGTCATCTGTGCCTGTGATTTGTAGTGTCAAGAATAGCCATTAAATCTGGAGTGTCCACTGAACTGAAATCCAGCTGAAGAATTGTAGATGGGGTTCACAGCCTTGGAGGTTTGTATCAGTCTTTTAAGATTGATTCCTGAAATTGCAGCCATTTAATGAAATAAAAATATATTTAAAAACCCCACATCAAAACTACAATGCTATCAGAAATAACCATAATTTTTTCTGCACTTTAACTGTCTCGCCAGTACCAAAATATGCTTTGGGTTTCTGTTGCAGCTTTATTTGTCAGAGTTTGTTTGCTGCCTCCCAATACTCATGAGAAAAATGCCTTGTTAACCATGAAAGCAGTAACAGTGGAGTTATTTGCTGTTCAAATATCCCAAAACACTCTGCCAAACAATAAGCAGGAAATAATTTAATTACCAACTCAAACCAATTGCTCCAGCCTACAGGAAGATTATTTGCCTCTTGTTATGTAGGGTTTCTTTCTCATGGGTCTTGTTAGATACCACTAAACAGAAATTGATAATGAGATCCCAGATTGTATTTAACCAGGATGTTATATCCCAGGTATCCTGCATTGTATTTGATCTCAGTAATTAGATGCTGCTGGGCCAAACGTCCTGATGCAGTTTCAGTGGAATACTGCTTTCCTTATGTCTAACCCTGATTTACATAAAGTGTCAGGGATGATACTCATTGGCAGGATGAACGGGGTGGGAGGAAGACAGATTTCTTATCTAATAAGGCCTAATGTAGTATATGAATTTTAAAAAGCCAGCAGATTAAAGCATGTTAATTTAGAAAAACACTTGTGATCCTTAGAGTGATCCTCCCATAAGAAGAGAGCAATAGGAAATGTGCTAAGATGACAGGTACCTTTTCAACAAGTAAATAAACTGATTGAAGTAGGTCACTTATGCAAGGAAGGAATTTGTGTCTGGGAAGACACAATAAAGATGCTCTCATGCCTGCCAGGTTCAGCAGAAAAGAAGGAATAATACTGTTTATTATTTACATTTCTCACATTCATATACACGTCCCAACTCCACAAGGGATTGGAGAGCATGTCACTTCCTTCTCAATCCCACTGGAGAAGAAAGGTGCTTATCAAAGTTCTCTTATCACAAAAGAAATGAAAAACAGAAAATACCGTTAAGTAAACATTGGCTATTATTTACATGAACTGTGTGAAAGAATCTGACTCCAAGGTTAAAAACAGAAGGTTTAGCAAAAACCAGGGCAACAGGAATTAGTCTTTGGAAACACTTTTATTCTAATTGTGAGTTGTATAATGATATGTAATGAGTGCATCTTTTAAAAAAATTGCTAAGACTTGCTCCAATCTTATGTATTTTTCTAATAGAGGACTCTCTGGTGATGTGATGTCTCCCCACATGCAATTTTTTCCTGAAGAATGTTTGTTTCTAGCACCTTCCCAGTCACTTTTTTTCTTTATTTTGCTTGTTATTAATATGCTACTATTTGGTTTAAACAAACCTGAGTGAAACAAACTGCTGCTTCTAGATACAGAAGCATGGCTAGAGGTATCTCTAGTAATTGTTTTATATACAGTTACTATGGAGACTTGTCTATGTGTTTTAATTTGGTGTGATTGGTGTAAGAATTTTAAGATTTTACAGAGGCTAGTCTGGACACAGGCGAGGCCAAGGGCTTGGCTGGGCCCAAAGCAGGTGGGATGCAGAGCCTATGGACCCAGGCCAGTGAGGGACCCCGGCAGGCAAGTGGCATGGCTCAGGCAGGGACCAGGGCTGAGTGCCTGTGCAGCTGCCAGGCGAGGCACTGGAGTTCCCCAGGAGGTCATTCAGCCCTGTGTCATGCACCTCTTTCCCCAGAGCTGATCCCAGGTTACAGATGCACCACATCACAGCTGCCCATGAGCACGGGCAGCCAAACCCCATTTTGGGCAGCAAACATGGCTGCAGAGCCCTGTCTCTGGTTTTGCTTATGCAAGAGTTGAAACCAGGACGTGGTGTCAGCAGGCACTCCTGCACCCATAGGCTTTTGAACTCTCATGCTCTGCTTGAGTGGAAGCTGGCCATCCTGCCCTCTCCTCTGTGGGAAAAGAGAAAACTTTTGCCATATGCAAGCTGAAAAACAAAACTAAAATAAAATCTGAGATTCCGGGACAGTCATCTGGTGGGTACTCTGTCGGAAGGAAGGGATCAGGGATAAGTATGGAGGTAGCTGGATTTCGTGGGAGGGAAATATCTGGCTCGAAAGGGAGAAGAAAAGGAGGAAAAGCCATGGACAAGAAAGTGTAATTAACCTGACTGCCAAGGAAGAAGGCAGTGAGTGCTTGGAGGATTTACCTGACGCTCCTGGGCTATTGAGCTGCTGAAGGATGGTGCTTCCCGGGCAGGTCCAGGTGGCTCTTGTCCCTTCACACCTGCGTAGTCTTCAAACAGAAGCAGTGAGTGATTCATGGCTGGATCCAAGACCCCTGTGACAGTCTGATCCCACGGGCTTCTGGAGGAGATGGACTGCAGATTTGGTGGGCTGCCTGTGTGGGGGTTGTGCTGTCCGGAGCTGCCATGCCTGGGGCTGTCACTGCAGATGGGCTGAGAGGACCAGTCCTTGCAAAAGGGTAAGTGAGAAATAAATGCTCTGTGTTCAGGAACACAAAGGGCCTTCCTGAAACAAAAGAAAGAGGCACAAGTTGTTTCAGGATCTGAGCATTTTGGTAAATGATGGATTTATTGTTTTGGAGCTGCTGCCTTCCACCTCACCCCAACAAAACCCAAAGTCCTACCAGCTGAAAAAATGTAATTCCTTTCCAATTTATTGAGAATTTTTCTCCCTAGTTTATAGTAAAGGGGAAACCTGAAAGATCACTTTGGACTGATTTGAACTACATCACTCAGTCAAAAATTAAATTCTTATTTTCCATGCCATAATTTAGCAGTAAAATTTTGGGTGAAAATTGCCACTTTGAATGAAGTCAGCTCAACTTTATAATTAAAAAAATAAGACATTACATCCTAGAAAAGCTGAAATTAAATGTTCTGATGCTCAGTCTCTTGGGGTAACTGATTCTTGGTTTTTTTTCTCTCCTATTCTTAATTCCCTTTGGAACTGTATTTATTGAAATCTTTCTACATGCTCTAACTGTACTGTAACATATCAGTCTTTTGAGTGCCCAAATTGTAAAGTGTTACTGATAGCATGTGACAATGGTGCCTTTGTTTCTCATTTTTTACTCATCACAGAGGACAAAACAACTAGAATTCCTAAAACTGGGCAAATTTTGTTCTTGCTTATGACCAGGTGTAGTTACTCTGTATTTACATTTCTTAAATTATATTAGAAGCTGAGTTTTTAAAATTGTGCTTTGGTCTCTGTCTTTAACAGATAAGGAGGAAAAAAAGTCAGGTGAAGCATTAATGTGAAAGTCCATCAAGCAGAAGTGGAGACCCGTAACAATTATTTTCCAAGTAAAATTAGAGAAAATTTAGCACTATGCTTTGGTACTATATAAAAAAACCAGAATAAATAAATAAACTTCCCCAAACAGGAAGAAAGTTGATGAAAGATTCTGTGACTTACTAGGAGATATGTTTAATTTACAAAATCTGTAGTCCATCCACAGTAGACTTAATCATTTGTGAACAGGAAAGAAGGGGTTTCTAGTTGAGGCCTGGTGAGTTTCATGATCTGAGGTTAATTACTTAATCTTTCTGTGTCCCATATATTCCCTTTGTGCTCAAGAGAGATTTCATTAAAAAATTTATAATGTCTACAATAGTGATAATATTTACCTGCTTTGAAGAAAAGCTTTAGAACTGGATTAACCATTTTGTAAATAGATTTGAAACTATTGAGGAAGATGGATTATGATCAGTTCTGATAATCTCACTGTTGACTTTAAGAGATCTTAGGCTTTCATTTTTGTGGATGCTTTTTTCTAGGGAACATTGAGCTGGGCACTTTTAATCCTTGGTCTTAATTTGTGAATGTCTCCCAAATACTGTTACAGCACTATGAAGTTGTTATCTGCTTCCCACCTTTGAATTCACTTCAGAAAATGCCTCAAGACAGAAGCTAGGATAATGGTGAAGAGAAATGATGTGAATTCATCATAGCAAATTTATCACAACAACAAAAAGCAAACTTGGAATTAATACAGCATACTAGTAAATACACTGCAAAGGGAAAAGCAGTTGTGACAGAGGTAGAGGAACCTTTAGATACCTTCGAGATGTAAATCATCATGCTATTCAGACCTTCCCAAACATGTTCAGATAAAGGTCAGCCAAAAATGGTGAGGAAGAAGGATGAGAGAGATCAACAGAAGGCAAGCAATATTTAAAGACTTTTGGAAAGAAGATTGTTGCATAAGGACCCCAGGAAAAAAAGAATAACACCAACCTCAACAAGCTGGATACCCTGCTTGAGGGCTGCTTCAGAGCAGGCAGGGAGCAACTAATCCAGTTGGCCTCTTCATGAGCAGGTATGTAAATGTGGGCTTGAAGGGGGTGCATGCCTTTTTTGGAGGAGGAAGGAGACTGGGGCAGAACAAAGACTCTGTAAGATTAGCCTAAACTCCCTCAAAACCAGTCCTGGAAAAGGAAGCCCTGAAAATATGTCTGGCAGCATCCACCCCATGGAAACAACAGTGCTATAAATACAGCCTTATGAGTGATGTTGGATCTTCCATGCTTCCTTGGAGCTTCATTTTCCAAGATGTAAAAGAATGATCTTGAAAAGTTATGTTGATATGGTAGCCCTACTTCAGGTTGCAAGCCAAATATTGGGAGAGGCAATGGGGAGAGTATGGAGAAATATTGTGAGCAGCAACAGAGCCCAGAGTAGAATTGTCAGAGCAGGTTTTACTGCAGGCAAGCATCTGGTTATGGGGCTGACTTCTTTTGGCAGAGAGAGGAAGACAACCAGCCCTCTGGCCATGCCAGGAAGCTCTCTCCCAGACCGACAGCAGCACAACTGTCCAGGCTCTGCGAAGGTGTGGGGCAGCTGTGCCAGCAGTGCCTGGGGCAGCAGTGCCAGCAGTGCCCTGGGCAGCTGCCCCATAGGAGGGAGAGTGACCAAAAGGAGACGAGGTGCCACATTTGTCACAGCCAGCCGTGGCTGCAGCTCCGTTAGTGAGCCACAGACAGCACAGGCAGCTGCGCGCACGTGTGTTCGTGCTGCCAAGGCTTGGCAGCCCAACCCGCACCCAGTGACGCCAGATTGTGGGGATTTGTCAGAGGCTCTGGAATTTGATTCACTTGTTTAAATTCATCCTTAGGATAAATCCACCAGTCTCAGCTGGGTTATATAAGAGCTGAGCTTGGCTGGGCATCTGAGGAAATCTCACTTGCAGAAGTAGTTCAAGACTGGCTTTTATGTGAGCAGTTTGCAGTTTCTTGTTGACTGAAAATTGGCTGAGAAATTGTAAACAATGTGTAGTGATTAATTGCAGTGAAATAAGCCACAAGGAGTGGCCAAAGGGACTGGAGTTCCATCGCCCTCTGCATCTTTAATTGTAATTAAAACCAAACATTTCAAGGACTGTAAAGTCAAATTTCCACACAGTAACCATTAGCTATTGCATTACTCTACTAAAAGAATACTAAAAAGATGAAAAAGTGGGTCAAAATTAAACAGGATTCATGTCTGAAAGCACTAAACCAGCTCTCGGGGAAAGCAGTTTGAAGTGTTTATTCGGGGAGAAGTAGAAAACTTAGGAATGAGTCATTCACCAAACGCCTCCTTGCAGGGCAACAGGAGTCTGCAAACTGATGCTGACAGAAATCCAACGTGATTTTGGGCCTATATACGTGTGTATATATGTACACATACACACACATGCACAGAGCTCAGTGGAAACCTTCTCTGCAGCACTGTGACAGGCCTTTCGTGCGAGTGCATGCCACGGATCTCACCTCAGGTATCGGATCTTCCTTAGAAACTGCTGCCTAGCAGTATCTAAATATCCCTGTACCTCTGGCACATCTGCTTTTCCCTTTGCAGCATATTTACTAGTATTTTGTATTAATCCCAAATTAGCTCACTCACAGTACCTTTGGTTTGAGAAACACCAAATAAAATTAAGACAAGTTCTGGGAGAGCTTTGCCTGAATCCAGATAAGCAATTTGATAAGACTTTCCTGATCTACTTCCTTGGCAGTCAGCTGTGTTTCCAGGCTCCATGCCTTGGGACCAGAACAATGAACATGCATTTACCATATAAACATACCTCCCATCTTCCCTGCAATGAAGTTTGATAGTCCTCAAGCAGGTTTCTGAGGCACGAGGGCATGCAGCCTGCCCTGAGGTAAGAAACCTCACTGCTTCTGTGGTCTGCAGCTGCAGGGGAAGAAGTCTGGAGTCCTGCCTTTAGGTCAGCGTGGCCTTTGCCTCTTCAGATCACAGAATCATAGAATGATTTTGGGTGGGAAGAGACCTCTAAACGTCATTTAGTTCAACCCTGTTGCCATGGGAAGGGACATATTCAACTAGTTCAGGTTGCTAAGAGCCTAGTCCAACCTGACCTTGAATGTTTCCCAGGATGAGGCACCTACCACCTCCCTGAGCAACCTGTTCCAGTACCTCACCACCCTGACCATAAAATTTTCTTCTTTATATATAGTCTGAATCTATTCTCTTTTACTTCAAAACCAATAGCCCTTGTCCTCTCACAAGAAGCCCTGCTAAAAAGTTTGTTCCCATCTTTCTTCTAAGCCCCTTTTAAACACTGGAAGGTGCTCTAAGGTCTCACTGGAGCCTTCTCCTCTCCTGGCTGAACAACTCTTAACTGCCTCAGCCTGTCTTCATAGGAGCAGAGGCGTAGAGTTGAGGCTTCCAGCAGTGGTGCCCACCAGCACCAGTGATTCTAGGAGTCAGGAGCAGCTGCAAAAGGGCTGGTTTCTGTAGAAAGAATAAAAACTTCTCTTTGATCAGTGGTTTTACCTACATGTTCAGGGTTGCAAGTTTGTCCCAGAGAGGAAGGAAGAGGGTGCTAGGTGCATGTTTTCTTTCCTGCCACCAGCCAAAGAAACAAACTCTGCAACACATCACTTGCTGCACTGGGCCATAATTCCCTGCCTTTTCCACACTACAGCATAGGTGGTGGAGATGGTCCTCGCCTGAGCATGGGCTCTGCACAAACTCATTGCACCATGTGGGCAGCACAAAGGCACGACTGTAGAAGACTGGGTGTTGAATTAGAAACTGTATCTGTGTGCAAGTCCATGTACATTTGATTTTAAAGCCCCGCATGGTCACAGTGTATCACTGCTTTCCCTAATTTTCTGCTGTGCTATGTCCAGAGCATTGTGGAAGGTGCGATAAGTGACAATGCAGCACTGCTTGGTATTTGCTGGGTGTGTTGTATGAAAGCTGAAGACAGTGTGACTGAATGTCCTTAAGCTGGTTGACATTCCCCAGTCGAGGAGAAGGCAGCTTGCACTGGAGCAGGAGAACCTGTGTGCTACACAAATGAGGCCTGCAGCAGAGTTGTGCTGCTCAGTGGGTGAGCTGGTGCTTCCTGGCATGTTTTCTGCCACCCAGACTGTGTGTCCCCAGCCACAGGTAAACCATTGCATAATCCTGAATGAGCTTGCTTGAAGAACAACTTGTAAAAGGTGAAAATTAAAATGGAAAGTAAAGGGGAAAGGTGGCAGAAAGCCAAACACTCATTCCTAACACTGGCTGCTGGGCGTGGGTGGAAGCTTGTCCTCTGAGCCATGCTGCTTCGTGATTTCAGTGCCTGCATTTTCTCTAGACATCTGGTACTGGGCTTCTGACTTGATACGGCACTGTAGCACAAGCTTCATGAACTTAACTGTCTGCCTCTTTCTCTTCTCCCTCCCCAGGGTGAAATCCTTCTCTAGCTTTCCTTGTCATTGCAATGGATGGAAATCCACGGCCATGTGTAAATGCTGTCCATACGGCAGTGATAAGGCATGATGTGAATTGTACTTTCCCAGCCCCTGTGACGAGGTTTCAGTTGCTGACTGCTGTTGGCAAAGAAGGGGAAATCACAGAATCATAGAATGGTTTGAGTTGGAAAGGATCTTAAAGATCATCCAGTTCCAACCCTCCTACCACAGGCAGGGACATCTTCCACTAGAGCAGGTTGCTCAGGGCCCCATCCAAACTGATCTTGGCAGATATCGCAGAGATGTGCAGGAGGCAGAAGAATTATACTGTCAAAGGAGATAAGGAGCTTGGAGGGCTTTGTGGAGGTAAAGAACAGGAGGATGGGGAGCAGGAGAGATGGAGGGAGGGAGGGATGCAACTAAGAGAGCCAGCAAGGATAGGAGAGTTGGTGCAGCCTTTGGCTGCTGCTGAAGCATAACTGGGAGATGGGTTGGGATGGGCAGCTTAATGCTATGGGGACAAAAACAGAAGAGTTCTCAAGGACCAGAATGGTGTTTGGTGGTTATGTCTGAGCCTAGGAGGTCCCACATTGGCCACTGCTGGAAGAGCAGATTGAGACAAACAATGTTCTGGCAAGCCCCTTGGCACATCTTTTTCCTTCTCCTGTGTGGAGAGATCCTCTTCAGTGTCTCTGGAGGGGTTGAGGGAGCAGGTCTTGTGTACCTCTGGACAGCTCTGCAGAGGTGCTGGAAGGTGCTTGGCAATGCATTGCTCTGCCCCAGCCCTGGTGTGCTGCTGCTGTGCTGGTGCTGCTGCTGTGCTGCTGCAAAAACGCACCTGTTGGGAGTGCAGATGGCTCAACTGAATCTTGATAAATTAAAAGGACTTCTAAAGGCTTTTCAAATATTACACTTACATAAATGTTGTAAAATGAGCTTTAATGCTTTGCTTCTGTGACTTCCAAAATGAATTAAACAAATTTACACTCACCCATGGAACAAGGCTCGATTAGTTACAACTCTCTTTCTTCTGTTTCAATACATATTATGATTGTCAACAGTATGAATAGAGCTTTCATTTGATGAAGAGATAACCAACTAGTCAGAAGAATTTGCTAAATACTAAGACCTAGGAAGAGTAATTTTCTCAAGGTCTGTGGTACTCATGCACTGGAATGAGTGGTTTTCAGGCCTAATGAACACGTGAGGTTTCCCACTGGTGGAAGGATGCTGAGCTGTGCTGCTGGTGGAGGGCGTATGTTTGAGGCCAATCTTCCTGTGGTGTCCTGGCAATGTGCTGGGCATGGCACCACGGAAAAGTGCTATGCAGGGTATCAGCTGGAAATGAGAGTGCTAAAAAGGTGCTGTACTCAAAACAGCTCTAGTGAGCAGGTTCTCTTCAATGGTTATAAGGCCAGATTACAATTTATGTATTAGTATGCACTAGACAATATGAGAATATCATATATCTGACAGCTGACCCCAGACGACCAGAGGGATATCCCACACCATATGGCACCATGCTCATCATATAAAGCTAGGGAAAGACGGAGGAAGGGGAGGATGTTCAGAGTGATGGTATTTGTCTTCTCAAATCCCCCATTACCCATGATGAAGCCCTGCTTTCCTGGGGATGGCTGAACAACTGCCTGTCCATGGAAACCACTTGTGAATGAATGCCTTGTTTTGATTGGGTTGTCTGTTGGGTAGGATTTTAGTCTGATAGGAAAGTCTCACATATATGCAGGAAGATCTCTGAATGTGGACACTGAGAATGACATAGACACGAAAGCCAGCTTTGATGTGGAGTTTTGCTAAACCAGAGATCTTGACGAAACTGAAGGGACAAAGGTTGAAAATAAGTTGGAAGGAGGTTTTGTGACTAGAACAAAGGGTCTATTTGACTACAAACAGAGAGCATGTTTCCTACTACGTAAATACATTTCAAGAAGAGCATAAATAAATAAAGAACATGTTTTTACCAAATTGAAAGATACCACAGGCAAACAAAATGTAATATAGCAAACAGAACAAAAAAATCTAAGGATTTACCACTTCAAGAAAACTGAAAAATAACTTCAAGCTTAATTTGTAACTTACCTTTGTGACTAGATAATAATGACTATTGTATGGTAATGATAGTAGTTATGAGCAAATGTATAGGTATTGTGTGTAGTGCTGATTCAGTTATCATGTATTAAGATACTCAGCAATAAGAAAAGTATATAATGTTTTGTAATTTGAACAGTAATTGACTTCAGACTTCAGGCACCAAGCTTTGACGTCAGGCCTCAAGCTGAGGCTTTCGGCTTCAGGCTTCAGGTCAAGCCTACAAGCTGTAGCTAAACAGTTGTAAGGCAAGGCTCTGTATGCCCTCACCCTGGCCTGCTGTAACTTTATGCAATATAACAGCATTTTTGAGAGCCGCCTGAAGTCCAGAACATCCTTCCTCGACTAACTATCTCCTATAGTTGTGTATGTGGCTTTTATTTTCCTTGTTAAGCTGTCTTTATCTCAATCCACGAGTGTTCTCACTTTTACTCTTCCAGTCCTCTTCCCTATCCCACCAGGTGAATGAGCAAGCAGTGGTGTGGGGCTGAGTTACCATCTGGGGTTAAACCACAACACATGTGAGTCTTGCTCAGTTTACATCTTAAAAGCTTCTGTTCATTGTTTTCTTGGATGGCATAATATGCAAAACCAAGAATCCNTCGACTAACTATCTCCTATAGTTGTGTATGTGGCTTTTATTTTCCTTGTTAAGCTGTCTTTATCTCAATCCACGAGTGTTCTCACTTTTACTCTTCCAGTCCTCTTCCCTATCCCACCAGGTGAATGAGCAAGCAGTGGTGTGGGGCTGAGTTACCATCTGGGGTTAAACCACAACACATGTGAGTCTTGCTCAGTTTACATCTTAAAAGCTTCTGTTCATTGTTTTCTTGGATGGCATAATATGCAAAACCAAGAATCCTTGTGTTTATTTTGTATTTCAGAACTTGTCCAAGCCAGCAAACAGCATCTGCCTCTTTCTGTGTCTGCCTGAGCAGCGGTTACCTGCAACATGNACTTTTACTCTTCCAGTCCTCTTCCCTATCCCACCAGGTGAATGAGCAAGCAGTGGTGTGGGGCTGAGTTACCATCTGGGGTTAAACCACAACACATGTGAGTCTTGCTCAGTTTACATCTTAAAAGCTTCTGTTCATTGTTTTCTTGGATGGCATAATATGCAAAACCAAGAATCCTTGTGTTTATTTTGTCTTTCAGAACCTGTCCAAGCCAGCAAACAGCATCTGCCTCTTTCTGTGTCTGCCTGAGCAGCGGTTACCTGCAACATGGCCTTGCTGGCTCCTTCAGACGGCTCCTTCAGGTGGGTGGCCATACCTTCATAATGGACAGATATTTCAAACAGAAAACAAGCTATTTTCTCTGCATTTATTTTCCTTTATGCTAAGGATTTATTATTCTTTAGTGATGCTGGAGAGCAAGGAAACCAGCAGAAATGATCTTTCTGCATTTGTGTCCAGAACACCTCACCATTTTGCAACCTCTGTGCCAGCTGTGATGTGTTTGTGGGCTGAGAGACTCATGGAGAGATGAGCCCCTGCTGGGGACTGGGGACATGGCTGGGGGCTGGCTGCACAAGGGCCTGCCTAAGCTCTCTCATAGTTCATGCCCCAGACTGAGCTTTGCTGTTGTGTTCAAATGCAAAACCCTACTGCCCTCTCCCCTTGAAGCAGAAATCAAGTACAGGTGTTTGCTGTGGAGACTTCATCAGCTTGAACCTCCTGTCTTCATGAGGGGCACTATACTCCTCCCAGCCCAGGAGAAATGACCTGGCAGAGCTGAGGTGGATGCTGGTCCAGCCAGAGCTGAAAGAGCCCATTAGGTTCACCCTGCAGCCTAGATGGCCAAAGCATGGGTTGAGCTTTAAACTGCTCAGAAAAATCTCTGTGGTGGCGTAACACCCGCCAGTGTCCCCTTTTCCAATATATCACCTTATCCTGATCTCCAGCTCCACCTCAGCTCGTGAGAAATCACTGATTTGGAGCCCGGAGTCTGGTGTGGGCAGCTGTGCAGAGTGGGTTTGTTGGTGTGGCAGGGCCAGGCACCTGCTCCCCAGCTGTGGATTGCAGGAGGGTCCAGCTTCTGGGAAGAAGCAGCAGCAGCCTTGGTGCCTGCAGAGTGCTGTAACACAGTTTGCTTTGCTTAAAAAACACCCAGCTCTTGGCTTTAGTTAAATAAGGAACATTTTTTGAAAATTGTTTTAAGCTTTTAATTGGCTGCTGCTTACAAGATTGCACATGAGCAAAGGAAGAAAAAGCTTTAAAAATGCCCCATTGCATGGAAATATGTCTAGACTGTTTACAAGTGCTCCTTGTTTTGCCTTCAGAGCCCGGATCTTTGACTTCCTTTTGGACCATTCTCCACTGGAAATGAGGATTTGCTGCCAAAATAGTCCACCTTTTCCTGAAAGATTTGGTATTAATAGTTTTGACAGAACATCTTGTTCCTGTGTAATACAGGAGTCAGTCTAGCAGTTGGTCCTGATCAGAGGTACAAAATGTGGTTGCATAACTTTTATTTTGAGACGAAATATCTGCAGTTCAACATAAAAAAGTCTGAGCCTATGCCAGCATGCATCTCTTGAAGTTAGGAGTAAAGTGTGGTGTTAATAGTGTAGCAGATTACTGCTCTTGCTTTTGTTTAAGGAAATGAGTAATTTTTATTAAAATGCAGTGAGTGATTTGGAGCATTTCAGAAATGCAGCTGTGGTACTTCAGGTCCCCAGAGAGGGCTTTTCTCACCCTCCCCTCAACACCCTGCTTGTGTGGGCATCCCCAGCGCTGGCTCCCTGCTGCCCGTGCCACCTGCCTGGCCCAGCCTTGGGACGGGGACCCATCCGCAAGCACAGCGCAGCCACAGCGAAGGACTTCTGCTGATGCCTTTGCTGAAGTATTGTCAAGCTTAGATCCTCTTGACCTAGTACATGTAATAGGAGCAATTCCAGACTTGGTTAAAAGCTCCTTTGGAAAGGCTCATGACTTCTTCTAATTTATTCTTTCTTGGTTTCCATTGTTTGATTTTGGTTGCTATTTTTAATGAGCAGCCACTGCAGACATGAGAGATGGAGTGAACTATCTTTGATACTGATTATTTGTTTCTTGTGGTAGACAAAATAAGGCAATTTATATTCTTTCAAGACTTTTCCCAAGCAGAGCTCAATAATTAATGCTACAGACTGTAACATACTAAGTAAAATGCCATTTTGTGACACCCACAGCTCCTGAATGTTTTCAGGCTATTTTACTTATTTACTTTGCTCTGTACCTGTGTTTGCTGGATGGCTGTATACAATTATTGCTATATATGATTGGATTTTTACAGCAATTAAACAATATTGTAATTTATTCTGCTAGGCAAAGATTTCTGTGCTTGTACACAAAATTATGTTTGTACATGTCAGAAATGCATCCTTTTTCCACACAAAGGATGAGATGTAATTGTAGAAAGAACAGTTAATGATGGCTTTACATGAATATAGTTTTTACCAATCTCTGTGACTGGCAAAATTCCATAATGTCCTGAACATTGTTGCTTAAATTTCCCTGAATTAATGGAAGGGACCAATTCATCAGTTCAGTCAGGCTTTGAGCTGCTACCAGTATGTGTTACAGAAAATGGGTCCAGATTTTTAGTTTTTGGTAGAATTTCATTATTTTTATTACTCTCTCTTTTTTAAAGACACAGTCACTATGTCAGTGCCACTACCAGTTTGGGACTGGGCTTCTGTTCTACAAGTGAAAATAAGTTCCTTATTTAAACAGAAATTTTTTTTTATCTATTGACTGAGCAAAATCAGAAAGAAGATACCTGGCATTATTAAATAATATACCTGGCATATAACATAACAAAAAATTTGCTTTAGCAACACAAAGATGTTTTTTCCTGTCATGATTTTTTATTTAGAGAGAATCTTTTCTAAAGAAAAAAACTCCAATAATTAAGTTGAAAGAAAAAAACCCCATCAAGTGCCATTTGAGAAGGGGTATAAAGTGGATAAGGGGTGAGGATAGGGGAAAACCATGCTCAGTTCTGCTGGTAGCTCTCAGGTTGTTGTGTTGATTTTGACCTTGTTTCTGAAGAATAGGACAACTGGAGATGAATGCACACAGAGCAGAGAGGGGCAGAGCACGAAGCACAAAGAAACACTCTGGCTCTGCTGTTTGCAGTTCAGCTTTTGCAGCTGCAGGACTACAGAGGTTGAGGTGTTCCAGCACAAATGTCCATGCCCCCACAATTCGCTGCTCAGGTGCTTACCCTCTATGCCATCTATCCAAAGATTTGCCGACTGATTTGCAGAAATGCAGAATGACTGCAGGAATGACAAATTTGTCTGGTCAAAATAGGTCAGTAAAAGCATATTTCTCCAAGACCATGTCATAAATGAGAAGGTAGAAAGCAAGGCGAAAGCTCTTCTCAGAAGTTCATGATGGAGACAAGAGAAGCTCTTACATTTCGTGTTTTAAAAGCAATTGACAGTGTGTAGTCACTCCTAAGGGTATGTTGGAGACCTGTTGATGAAAAGAGTTGCAACCCTGAATTTTCACCTTTTCATAATCACATCTGAGAAGTGGCATCTATTTTTCTATAGTGTGCAGCACCAAGCAGAAAAAGTGTTTGCAGTTTTTAATAAACTAGAGCTATGTTTGCAGCCCTCCATACATTTGTCTTACCTTTTCTGTCTCTGTAAATAGCTTCTGAGCAGCACAGTGCCAGTGTAGACAAACGGTTTGCATAACACTGTGAGCATCCTGCTCCCAGGGATAAGAGCACGAATCACTGCTGATTTCACTGGAAGCTAGGCTGAGACCAGAGAGAAAACAGCAGGATAAAGCAGATCTATTAGATTAAAATGGTGCCTCTTCCCAGCACGGGAACAAAGTCTCAGAAGGATTTAATTGACATCAGTGAGCGGATCTTCTGTCTGTCATGGAGTGCCTTCTCGCTTGGCTGGCAGCAAGAGTGGCCTCGCAGTGAGCATTCTGCAGGGGATGCAGGCTCCAGGGCAGGCTCGATCCCACCCCCCTCCGGGCCTGGGCTGGGTGTCTACTTGAGATAACACTGACAGAGAAATGTTGTTTCCCATCTATGCAGCAGCCAGCAAGGAGGGAATGAGGGAAGGTTCTGGAGCGGGTGAGGGAAGGTGGGTGGCCCAGCACCAGGCCACAGTGCTGTAAGTGGCTGGAGCAGGTATGAATCATTTCCACTCAGTGCTGCCTGGGGAATTGTGTATCATCTGCTTTAGTTTTCAGAAGTATTCTTGATATCAAAAGCTGCATTGTGAAAGCATCTATAAAACCTGAGTATCTAATTTTTCATTGTTTTCAGTCATTTTCAGAAGCATCAATCTTTGGCAGAATCCTACCAAACTTCCTCACAGCATCTCCTCTTCAGCTAAGTTTTTTTCCACAAAGTCAATTTTGAGTAATTCTTTTCTCAAAGCAGAACTTCCTGTCTCTCCTGACTTATTTCTTTTTATTCATCTCACAGACAAAGAGATGAAAGAAGCTAACAAAATCATCAGCATATGACAAAGAGAAGAAAACAAAGAGGGTATTTATCAGTTAACTAATGTATGAACAGGCAGGAGGAGATCACTTTAGACTAAGAAGTAAATGTTTTGACATAACTGTAGCCAAAACTCTTTGCTGTCTGCTTCCCCAGTGCACAGGTAGCTCTGCAACATGGCTACTAGGGGATGCTGTTAACAGAGTTTAAAACATTATTTTTATCTGTGAACTTAGACAGAAGATCTGTCTAGTCAGGATTTTATTATACTTATGAAAAATATATGCAATTTCTCCTGGAGGGAGGTACCCTTTGACATCTGCATGGTTCCACTCAGGTGGGTGGGAGATGCAATCTGGCCAGAGATCCCAGCCTGCAAGGCGATATGAGAGGCCAGGCACTGCTCGGTGACAGTGATAAAGCTCACCTTTAGTTCTGAACTGTCTGCAGAGGAAATTGTTTTCCACCGCAGGAACAAGAAACCCAAGCAACTAAACAATCATTTTGGACTCATGTCCTCAGACAGATGCATTTATCCACACACACACTTACCTTTAGAGGGAATCAACTCAAATGCTCAGTCTCACTGAGACTGGGAGATGACAGGGACACTGATGCTGTCCATAAATAGACCAGAGATCACAGTGAACAATTATTTGGGACAGGACAAGGCTGGCCAAAGACCATCTGTGTATGAGATGTTGTAAATAAAGTAGACATTAGAGGCATATCTGTGAGTATCAGCGCAAGCTGCCCAAACTGTTAACAATGCAACAAGGATTTTTGCAAACTATAAGCTGCAATGCAAGGTAACAGACCTGCTTAGTTGGTTCCTTTCAGTCATACAATTTAAGTTTCTAAATTTCAAGTAATTCATATATTTACACACTAATTATGTCTGTATATTTGCATGTTCTGCCATGTGATTGCATCTCTTGCCTCCCTCTATAGGGAAGTGTGTGTGTGGATATAAGCATCTGTCTGTGTAGAGGAGGAGAAATGAAGGATACTGCCACTGCAAATATTTACATGTTTATAATTAACATCACAAAATTTTAACTCTGTATCTGCTTAATCGAATGCTTTCTTCTGCAGCAATAAATCCTAATTTTTTGTAACACTCTGTGGCTTACAAGAAGGAAGGGGGACCACATCCTGCATTACTTTTAAACAGTGCCCAGTGGCAAACACTGCTGAGTACTCTGGCTTTACATATGTCAGCCTCTTTAAGCTATAGATGCTGTAATCAGTCATCAGTCTAATGGGTCCTCATCCAATCTCTTTTTTAGTTATTTTTTATTTTATTTGCACATCTAGTCCTATCGCAAGAGTGGATGCTCCTTCTGAGGTGTGAGTACATCCAAAGCCATAGCTGCAGAAATACTGGTGAGGAAAGACTTCTCTGACTCCAAGCTGAGTTTTCTCTCACAGATGTTTTATGAACAATCTTTCTGTTTCCGTAGCAGGTGCTGGAAACTCGAAAATTGGCAGAAAACCCTATTCTAGCACATGTCTTTAGCTGACTGGTGAAAAATGCAGTGTGTTGGATGTTTGTCATATGTTCCTTAAGATACAGTTTAAAAAGACACTTTCTGATGAGGTGCTGAACCTCTCTGATTACCGTCCGGGTTACAGGATCCTTGCCCATGGGTGTGCTGCTGGGAGCCTTGTGAGGAATCACAACTCCTCTTGTACAGCATCAGCAATGTGCAGAAAGCAGCGCAGGACTGAAGGTGTCCTGCTTCTAAGAAAGCCATTACGTCCTTCTCTGCTGCCACACAAGGCATGGAGGGAGGTGAAGCTGGGTGTTTTGCCCTGTTGACGTGAGACAATAATTCTGAGTCAGCAAAATATTGAACAGTATCTTTCATCTGTGTGAACAGGTCTGTTAACTAACGAGGTGTGTGCAAAAACCGCTGACAGGATTTGAAGCTTAAGAATGAAAGTATCAGTGTCTGGAAAAAATGAAGCTAAGGTGGTATGTTCCTGTTTGGAGGAGAACAGGAGAGAGAGAATGTGAAAGAAACAACCTCGCAGTGAATCCTTCACTTTCTGTAATTGCCTCTAACTCTGTTTTTCCTTGATTTAACTACCTCAGATCTGAAATTTGATATGTATCATGCTTATCTGCTAAAATGAGGTTAGGTTAGAATCAAGTTTGCTTCCCTGCAGATAGGCATTGCATGCTTCCATCTTAGTTTTTCCTAAATAGATGAAAAAATGATGACTTCTGAATGGTTGTGTGGTTCACGTAATGTTTGGATATGTTTGTTTTTATTACAACACTGTTGATGTTTCTGTTATTTTTATTCCTCAAGTGTTGTGTTACTCCTATGCTGCTGTTTCCTATTTTGTCAGCTCTTTCCTGGAGGAGGTTTCTCTGGAGTCTATTTATCTTTCAATTAGCAATGTTTTCCTTGCAGACCTACTGATTAATTTATTTTGCCTAAGCATGAAACAACTTGGATATGCGGCATGGCAAATGTAGGAGTAAAACAGCAAAGACAATTCAGAAAAAATTTTGAGCTTTTTTACCTCAATAATTTCCTGGATTCTTCTTTAAAGCCTTTTGTTAAGTGCTCCCAAGGGCAGGATGCTGGTTTTGTAAATTTGTGGATCTTGCACCTCATAATACAGAGTTCAGTGGCACCTCCTGTGAGAGAGCTGTGCAGGGCCGGTGCAATTTCATCAGTATTCGTTCCTGTGCCATTTCACTAATAAGGATATTAATTACAGTGTGGCAGCGGTTCAGTTTTTAAAACACATTTTGATATCTGGATGTATGGATATGAAAACCCTCTAAGCTCCTACACACCTCATGCAGATGGGGTCATGGTACAGAGGTGCTTTTGAGAGGTTCAGGGAGTGCATAGCCCAATCTTTAGCTATTAGCACCTTGTTTTCCATGCTCGGCCACAGGCAGTGGGGGCAGGGCTTCTGCACGGCTGCACACAGGAGCTCCTTGGCTTCGCTACTCCGTGTTCCGACTGCCTGGACCATATAAGTGACCTTCCATTTGTTGACCCAAGTAAGCCCTTCAGCCAGGCCTAGTGCAAGGGACAGGTTTCAAGCCTTGCAAAAGTTCTCTGATTTGGGATATCTGTCATCTTCAAAAACCCCAGTGTTTACTCACTTTCATTGAAAAGATAGCTTTGAAAATGTGGACTGACCAATTTGGGGCAGCGGTCTGCATTGGTGGGAACTCTCAGCACTCCAGTTTTCTTTAGGCTGCCCTGACAGATAAAGTGTCCATGTACAGCCCTAGTTCCCACAGCCACTCTGTGCCTTCCTTCCAGGTCTTGTCTGGGCCATGATTTCAATATCCTACCATTGAAGAAGAATAATAAAACAAGTCATAAAGCTATTTCAAGGTCTCTGGGTGCAAAACAAATTCTGGCCTGAAAACTGCTCTTTGCAGGGACATCAAAACCATCACAGTTCCACCTGTCCACATGGTTCCAGTGTAATCACTGGCATTTGTCATCACCTTTATTTCCATCCAGATTTATTATAAATAGCAGTGCTCCTTTCTAGAGCAATTTGTACTGCTCCTTGTCTCTGTTTCAAAGGCATTTTTAGTAAACAACCTTATTTTAACAAAGCAGATGGAAATCTTTTTATAGCTGTGAGGCACTGGCAGTATATACACCCCTGAGCTAGCTCTGTTCTGCAGTACTGCTCTCTGCTGTACTAAGGAAATGTCCAAAGTCATGAAGTGTTGGATATAACCCATTCCCACTTCAGATAAGGTGGATTTTCCAGGTTTTAATATTGCTGAATTAGTTTTGCAGCTACTCCAGAGGTACCACTGAGGAACTTATATTGATTTCTCTGGCTTCTTGTTAGAAGCTGTTATCTGAAAGCTGAAAGTAAAGCAATCAGACTTCCTTGAGAAAGGCACTGGAAAGCACTGGGGTTCAGGGATCATGTATGTGATGGTGCCTCTGTGCTGGCCTGGCCATTGCATCTTCCTGTCTTTGGGACAGTGCCCACCTCATGCTGGAGCCCCAGCAGTGGCAACTGGACAGTTGCTGCTTTTGAGGAATTGTCCTTTTGCAGTGCAGGATGTTCAACACAGGTGTCACAGGAGCTGACATTGTCCTTTTTTGCTGTTTCCACCATTCCCATGGGCAGCTGCAGGTTTCTGGCCTTCTTCATTCTTGTGGAACCACATCCTGGCCTTCAACAAAAGGAGTCTCTTATTGGGTGGTCACATTATGAAACCTGTCTGAGTAGGTTATTTTAGTTATTCCCTGCCTCACTGCACAGGTCCTTCCTAGGTAGATGACATATTTTCTAGAAAAAAAAAAAGACCCAGAAGAGAATACTCCTCATACCTCTATACTAAGTCAAATATGACCATGGAGCTATCCCCAGAGCTCTGGTTCTGGAATTCTCCCTCTTGCCCAGCCTGGAGTCCCTTTGGTGCACGCCGGAAATGCTTGAGTGCCATTCCAAAGTCACAGGAAGGGTTTGCAGCATTAGACATCAGCACTTACTTCGTGGCTGTTTTGGAAGGTAATTTGAAAAGTGAGGGAGTTGTAGGGTACGTGCTCTATGGGCAGTACGGAAATGAGGGGTTGGGTTGAGAACAAGTCACCACAGCTACAGGGATTGTGCAGCTCTCAGTGCTGCTCTGGCCATGCTTGCTTCCTCCCGAGCATGTTAATTAGACAAACTGTTATTATGTGGTGTCAATCAAATCCTTCTTTTATCAAATTTATCAAATGACAAGACACAACTGATGTTCAGATTCCCTCTCACTGAGCTCCTTCAGTGACTTTTCTACTTCAAACCCTACAAGAGAACTGACATGCATCCCTGAGACCTCCCAGTGCTGGGCTTATTTGGAGTGAAGACTCTTCTGTTTCTAAGGCCAGGCTTTTGAATGCAAGTTAATCATCTGGCCTGCACTTGTTTGAAGTGAAAAGACAAAGGGGAAGATGAATAAAATATTGTTATTTTGTCATGTGAAGTGACTTGAGACAATTTCAATGTTTGGTTTCTTGCCCATCATGGGAGCATTCATGAATTCCCAGCTTTGTCAGGAAAATATAACTTTTTTTCATTGCTGATTACCCTCCTGGTGTGAACTGCATAATTTCTTACTCAGAAGAAGATTATTGTAGCCATTTATTTTCTGGTTAAACTGGTGTAAATAAAACAATTACACTGAAATGATTGAATTTTCTCTTTAACGCATGAAACACAGATGCAGAATACACAGTCCATTAAAAAAATGTTCATACTTCCAATCAAATTTATATGAGAAAATTATCAACAGAAATATATGGTTTTTGCTCTCTGTTTGGGGAGAAAAGCAGAACAAGACCATATGCTGAATATGCTTCCACAATTTATGGAGAATTCATGCAAGATAATGAGCTTCTGCTCTGTGCTAGGAGATGTGGGGTTGTCCCTTTATTCCCACCGAGGGGCTTTTAGTGTTCACACTAATTATTCCCACTGATAAGGAACCTCAAGGAAGTTGAGCCACGAATAGCAGTGTAGATACTGCAAGGGTTGTATTGCTTCTGTTTGGGGAGAAACAAGGAAATGAGAAGGGGGTAGGTAGGAACCCCCCTGTGCTGGTTGCTGCAGGGCTGTGTATGTGAGCAGATCCATCCACTGCAGTGTTGTGGTGAGTGAGCAGAAACCTAACTCACTCTGAGCACCCAATTACACGACTGCTTTACTCCTTTGATGAAGGCTTATATGGCTTGGCTCTTCTTTTGATGTCAAATTAATTCTCATTGGCCTTTTTTTGTAGCTCAGGGCAACAGACATCAGCTCCTTGCAGGATGATAAAAAGCAAGCAGCCATGGCTGCTCCTGTGCAGAACCTAAATCAATGGCTACTTTGCAGTTGTGGTTAGTTAAAGATGCTGTCCTCTGGTTTCTTAATGAGTAGTTTTCCTGTGGGGGGCAGAAATACAGAATTCCTCAATACATTTTTTGGACCCCTCTTCAGTAAATCAAGACATGAAACTGGCTGTTTGTGACAAGTTTCTGGGTAGGTGAAACGCTGGTGACATTTTCTCTACCAGTAAATTATCTTCTTATCTTAAATTTTGCCAAAGTGTTTATTGGTCTCTGGAGATTGCAACTTATGGTGAGTTTTTCAGAGAGCAGTGCTGATGCCTCCCTGGTGTTGAAGGGTCATAAGCAATCAATTCACTCATGAATTATCTGCGTTGCTTGTCATCTGGGGTTCATTAGCATGAAAGTATTTAAGCAATAAAATAGAGACACAATACATCTCTTGCCTTTCCACTTCAGTGGATATTCTGGGTTTTCCACCTGCTCACTGGATGACATGGAAACAAATGGCCATTTACCCTTTGTCTTGCTCCAAGCATTCTCTCTCCCTGCTCTGCAGCAATAATTCAATTTGATTTCTTGCTTTGAGACCTAGAAAAGCCATTTATAAGAGTAGGAAAACATTCAGACAAAGTTTTGCCATTGCTATATGCATCATTATTTTGTGTTTTTCTTATAGCTGTAATCAGCTCTCATACTGATCAAGAAGTCGTATGTAACACGTGTGAGGTAATACATATTTAAGTACTGTCTTCGGTCAGGGTCTATTGACCTGCCCGTGCCCTAAGTGACCATCATTGGAAGAAAGTGTTAGACTAAGGATCTTTCAATTACAATTGCTTATGTAATTTTTCAGATACTTTCTCTAGCTGTATTGGAAAAGGTAAGCTGGAGTGTCAAACTAGACCTTTACAGAGAACTGTCCTTACCATTACATGCCGTATTAAATGGAATTATTTTCATCAAATCTCATGAACGCCAAGGCATTCCAATGTGCAAATACTGAAAACGCAGGACAGGAACTGATGCCCATCAGGGAATACACAGCTTCCTGCAGGTCATGAGCTTTTCCTGGTCCAGGGCAAAGCCCTGACTTCTGTATCTGGCTGACTCCGGGGTTGGTTGCAAGCACCTTGCTTCACTTACAGCAGCAGCAAAAGCCTTTCCCTGGACTGCCCAAAGGGCTGCGGCAAAGGCTGTGCAGAGGCACTTATGTTGCAGCAGCTGAACCAGCAGCTGTGATGGCCAGGGGGCCAAAGAGCCCAGTTTTGGAGAGGCCCGCTGGTGGGCAAACTCCGAGGTTTAAGATCACCCCTTAATTCTGGATGAGAAAAGCTTCCCCCATCAGGCCCTGTGATTCTGTGTAGGTTCGGTCTGTCAGATTGGCCAGCAGCTGGTCGCCCCTTGTATCTCTGAAAGGGCTGTAATCCAGCCCCCACTCTGCCCCCTCCTTCTCCCCACTGGTGGTTGTTGTGTTACCCCGCCCCTCTGTACCCCTTTGTAAGTGTGTCCCGGGTGGAAGCTGACCCTTTTCGTCCCTGGATTCCTTCATTGTGGTTTGGCAATAAACCCTTTGGAACTGTATATGGAGGGCCACCTCTTGACTCTCTGCCTCTGGTGCTGCCGGAGCTATCCAGCTCAGTGTGAGCGTGAGCTGAGTGTTTCCACACAGGGGTGAGACAGCTGGCTTGTGAGTGTGCAAAATAGCACTGCCGGAGGTTCCTTGTTAAGGAATGTTTCAGGAATAACGCAGCAGCCTTCCCACCAAACACCCACACGGCGATATACTAAGAAAAAGAATAATTTATTTTTTGCTTTGGCCAGTAAAGTTGGCTGTTATTTGGGCTCTGCTCCATCAGGCAACTAAAATGGTGGATTTAAGCATTTGATGCATATGTTTACTTGCAAACAACATACACATGGTTTGTTTTTTCCCAAATGAAGTAGGAATAGAGGCTGAAACAGAGATCAGTTTTATTGCTCCTGCTCCCAGGTCCTACTCCTATCCCAGAGAGCTCTTCATCCTAAATATGCTTTATTTTGTTTTCTGTCTGAGAGATGTTCCCAAGTCTTCTCCTTCCCTTGCCTAACCTCCTGATGCTGCTCTCTGACTGCAAAAGTCCTGCCTTTACCTAAGACATTTCTCACTTGCTAGCATGTGATCTGTCTTTTGGAGGCAGTTCCTTGCTTTGGATTTTTGGATCCTACAAGACAATTTTGACTGTGTCTTTCATTCAGGTGGGATGAAGCCTTGCCATCATGCAAAAAGGTCTCAGATACAACAGGCCTGCAAGCACAGGTCCTGTTAAGAGTCATGTTTACCCAAAATCAGCCAGGATTATTCATTTGCATAGGAGAGGAATTGTAACTACTCACCTTCCTACACTGGCAAAAATTTAATTTTCAGGCATATTGTCCCTTTCTTTCTTATCCCATCCTTTCCCCCTTTCACTTAACACATTTGCCATCATCCTTCCTTACGTCCTTTCTCCAAAAACAGCCTCTCTCTGCACACCCCACTCCCTGTAAACAACCAGGGGCTCTGGAAGTACTGGCCCAACCTGTGCATCTTCCTCCTGGACATCCATGGTCAAACCACCCACCCCACTTGCCAGCCCTCACTCCACTCCTCCCATCCTTCACACCTTCTCCTCCACCCCATCTCTGCCAGGAAGTTTACTTACTTTACATCTTGCTCATTTTTCTATCAAACCCCTCTGTAAACAGACTTCCCCATTGCAGGGTGCAGTGTTGCAGGCTGAATACATTTTCACTTCCCATGAAACCGTACTGAAAGCTCTACCCCTTTTCTCTCCAAATCACTCACCAACCAAGTCCCAGCTGTATATCTCCACAAACACACCACCAGCACTCCTCCTCCACTCTCAGGGAGGCAGGCTGCTGAAACCAGGAATAATAATACAAGAAAAGTAGGTCATCTGCTCTCTGAGAGCATGGAATACAAAACTCAGCCACTGAGTGCTGGGTGAGCACAAAGAAGTTAAATCAACTATCAAATCAAACTGATACAGAGCAGAAGTTTTCCTGAATTTTAATACAGAGCTTTTCTCCTCAGTTGTCTGGCAGTGCAGGCGCTGGCAGGGCTGAGCTGCCAGTGGCTCTGCCTGCTGCTGCTGCCAGCTCCAGAGGCTCCGTCTGTGCTCTGCTGACTGGACGCAGCAACAAGCACTGTGTCATGGATATGGATTTGAAGGCACACAATTATACTGCATGTGACTACTTTTCAGCATTGCCAAGTGGTTTTTTTTGAAGTATCATTTAGTGCTCTTTGCCTCTCGATTTTGCTGGGGAGCATTCTGCAGTACAACAACATTTTAAATATGGCCAGAACCACTGAATTTTCCTATGTAGAAATGATAGGAAAGGGGAGGGAACATGCTACACACACAGATTACTGTCTTTCTATTCCAGCACCATCTCTCCTGGGTTGATACGCTTCTGAGAAATTAGAAAAACCGTGAAATAGTCAGAAATGGAATAATCTGTTCACCAAGAAGGAGTCTTTCTAGCTTTCATTACTTGGCAGGGAATTATGCCCTAAAGCTTGAAGCTTTATTGAGGTGCATGCGCAAGGAGCTGGAGAAAACTGTGTTGCTTTTAACAAGGCTACAATTTTACAGCCAGGCGAAGTGAGTACAACATCATCAGGTCTGGCCAAAGAGTCCCAGTATTGTTGAAAGATGTTACTATGAGTGAATCAGTGAGCACCTCTCCACTGTAAGCCTGCCGTGAACCTTCTGAAAAGCATTTAAAGGACTTTGGAGATGGATTTCCACTGCTGTGTTATCTGTGTGATGGATTTCCACTGTGTGTTATGTCTGCCTTTCCCAGCGTGTTGCTCTCTGCCTGCTCTTCTTTCTGCATGCTGCCCTTCTCCAGCAGAGCAGCCACACTTCCCCACAACTCATCTTTGCGCCCCACTCATGCTCTGCAACCTTTTTCCTTTACAGCGTCCTCTTTGGTTTTTTCTCATTTGTACCAGACCCATCTCATTTTTTGAAATGCATACTTTCTCCTTTTTGTTGAGCTAAGCTCTGAGGAATAAAGGAACATCTGATGTGATGGTGCAGTGTTGTAACAGCTGAGGAGACGTGAACAGTGTAAATGATCAGACATGAAAGGGCCAGAGAAGCAGTTGGCCTTATTTTCATGCTTTCATCAAGACTGCACATAGTGTCATTGACTTTGTATTTTCCTTGGGAACTGAGTAGAGAAACGTTGGCAGCATGAATGAAGTTACACTTCTGTGCAAAGAAGGAGCTACAGGAAGTAAAATTAATGCTTCTTGCACCAAACATTTTGCTGGAATCTTGATGATTCACAATTCTTAGTTTTTTGGGGTTTTTTTAATCCTAAAAATGTAGAAGTACAAGGCATGGTCTAAGTAGAAACCATTATGATACAGGAATAATGCAATTCCCTGTGTCTTTGGAGATGGTCAATATGTTGTTCATTGCAGGTTGCCATAGAGATGAAATATTATTTTCTTAGCTGACTGATGTGGACTGAATTATAATGCTTTTATAGGAATGGCAGAAGTTAATAAAATTTTTTATGGTTCAAAAAATCATCCTTCAAATAACATTTGAAATCAAGGGGTTTGTCTAGTGCCGTTTCCCTCAGTTTGACTGAAGTGTGGTGACAGAATAACATAATTAAATCTATGCAGCTGTGTTCTGCCACAGATTTTGACTTCTCTTATGAAGGATGCTATTTCACAAAGGTGCACTGGATTCATGATAATGGGCAGCAAAGGGAAAGGAGGAGTGGGAGCAATGGAGAATACAAACCCGTAGCTTCCCAGAACAAGAGTGCTTGCAGGTCCTTCCATGTGGCCTGAGACTCCATAGGGCCAACCACTTTCTAAAAGCCTGTGAACAACATTCAGTTATGGACATGAGTCTCAGCACTCCTCATTATAACATCACAGAATCACAGAATGGATTGAAAGAGATCTTAAAGATAACCTAGTTGCAACAACCCTGCCATGGGCAGGGACTCCTTCCACTAGTCCATTTGCTCAGGGCTCCATCCAGCCTGGGCTTGAACACTTGCAGGGATGGGGCATCCACAGCTTCTCTGAGCAACCTATGCCAGTGCCTTATCCCTTGGACAGCAAAGAATTACTTCCTAACATCTAATGTAAACCTGCCCTCTCTCAGTTTAAAACCATTGTTCCTTGTCCTGCCCCTATCTGCCCATATAAAAGGTCCCTCTCCCTCTTTTTTATAAGCTCCTTTAGGTACTGGAAAGCTGCAGTAAGGCCTCCCCAGAGCCTTCTCTTTTCCAGTCTGAATAACCCCAGCTTTCTCAGCCTGTCTTCACAGGAGAGGTGCTCCAGCCCTCTGAGCATCTTTGTGGCTCTCCTCTGGACCCACTTCAACAGGTCCACATCTTTCCTGTGTTGAGGACCCCAGGTCTGGATGTAGCACTCCAGATCAGTCTCATAACGGCAGACAGTATGTGGAAAATCACCTCTCTCAACCTGCTGGCCATCTCTCTTTTAACAGAATCACAGAATAAGCTGAGTTGGAAGGGACCCACAAAGATCATCAAGTCCAACTCCTGGCCCTGCTCAACATCATCCCCAAGAGTCACACCGTGTGCCCGAGACTATTGTTCAAACACTCCTTGAACTCTGCCAGGCTGAGGCTGTGACCACTTCCCTGGGGAGCCTGTTCCAGTGCCCAACTGCCCTCTGGGTGAAGAACCTTTTCCTCATATCCAACCTGAACCTCCCATGACACAGCTTCAGGCCATTCCCTTGGGTCCTGTTACTGGGTACCTCAGAGAAGGTATCAGTGCCTGCCCCTCCTCTTCCTCTCATGAGGAAGTTGTAGACTGTGACAAGGGTCAGCTAGGAGTTATCACTCTCACACTCGTGATCCTCCAGCCCAGGACACTGATACCCCCTTGCCCCACCATCCACGTTGAAAACAGAAGCAAAGAATGCATTAAACACCTCTGCCTTGCCTCTGTCCCTGTTCATGAGGTGACCATCCTCATCCTGTAGTGGGCTGATGCAGCGCAGGATACAATAGGCCTTCTCTGCTGCAGGCACACATTGCTGGCTCATGCCCAGCTTTTCATCCACAACAACCCTCAAGTCCTTCTCCACAGGTCTGCTCTCAACGATTTCTTCTCCCAGTCTGCACTCACTGATGAAGATATTGAAAAGCACTGGTCCCAAGACAGAGCCTTGGGGGACACCTATTGCCACTGGTCTCCACCTAGACATAGAGTCATTGACCAAAACACTCTGGCTGCATCCATCCACCCATCCATCCATCCATCCATCCATCCATCCATCCATCCATCCATCCATCCATCCATCCATCCATCCACCCATCCATCCACCTCCTTATCCACTGAATAGTCTATCAATCAAATTCATGTCTATCCAATTTGAAAACAAGGATGTCTTATGTGGGACCATATCAAAGGCCTTACAGAGTGCAGACAGACGACATATGTCATCTTCCCTTGTCTACTGTTGCCATCACTCCCTCATAGAAGGCCACCAGATTGGCTCATGCACGATTTGCCCTTAGTAAAGCTGGGCTGGCTGCCTCAACTCGCCTAACCCTAACCCTTGTCTTTTATATGCCTCAGCATATCTTCTAGGAGGATCTGCTCCATGATCTTGCCAGGGACAGAGGTGAGGCTAATTGATCTGCAGTTCCCCGTATCTTCCTTTCTCCCCTTTTAAAAAATGGGAGCAATCTTTCCCTTTTTTTTCCAGTCACCAGTGACTTCGTCTGATCACCATGACCTTTCAAAGGTGATGGAGAGAAGCTTGGCAACAACAACAGCCAGTTCCCTCAGGACCCTGGGATGCATGTCATCAGATCCCATAGACTTGGGGCTGTTCAATTTCATCAAGTGGTCCCAAACCTGCTCGTCTCTTACAGTGGGAGGCTTTATGAAATATCTCGGGTGCCAGCTTTGAAACTGCTTCCCGAAGTTATGAGTGAGTGTAAATAAAATCTGCTGCCGTTGGAGTGGAGGGTCCAGTGGCAGGCACAGTGGTCTGGCTGGGACCCTGTGGCAGCACGTACAGCATGGCAGGGATGAAGCTGAGATACAAAACTCCAGCATGGCTGCAGATGTCAAGCCCTGTACCCTTACCTCAACAAATAAGGAATGAAGGAATGAAGGAAATCTTTGGGCTTGTCAGAGCCAAAGCTGTGGTTTAGATATATTTCTGGTGAGAAGTCTGAGTGAGATGAAGGTGCAGAACGCTCAGGCTGCTGAAGGCACATCTCTGCGCACTGGATTTTTTTGTTTGGTGGGGAAGATGTTTTGTTAGCTGAAATGAAGCACACTAGCTGAACATTAGCAGGGTACAGACAGTCACTGTTGAACTTATGACTTCCGCATCCACTCATCCCTCATGGAAATGTTGCTCACAGAAGTTCTCTAGATTGTTTTGCACCAAAGCCACCATGGTTACCTGTGTCTGTAGCTGCCTGGGGCAGCAGGCCTTGGGCCAAACAGTATTAAATACTGACTCTTAATTTGCCAAGAGTAATTAGAAGAGGTATGAAATGAATTTTTAGATAACATTGAAGTCACTGCCAGAGCAGGAAATGCCAAAATATTTCTTGGCAAGAAACATCTGTACATCACCAAGCAACTCTTTGCCCAGAAAACCACCAGTTTGAGGTTGTTGGCCCATTTCCTGTGTTCTGCAGGGGTGAAGGATGCTGCAGGGAAAGGCGTGCTGGGGTTTCCTGCTGGTTGAATGGCTGAGGGACCCCCTCATCATAGCCCACTATGTTGCCACCCAAGCACTTGTCTGTAAGATAGGCAAGTTAGATACAACCCAGTCAACCCAGTGGGCAGATTTGGGAATTCCTGTATGTGGCTAATGAATGCCTCTGCCATGGAGCACAGTGCTCTGCATGCTTTGGGAAGACTGGGAGTGTCCCACATCAGACCATGCCACAACCAGCTGTTGCTGTAGCCTGGCCATGGGCTTTAGGTGCTGTGTCTTGTTCTTACATATCTCCGTAAAGACACGTGTTGTGTGCCAGATGGCAAGCAGAGGTGACAATCACAGTGTTTGGTGGCATTTGTGTGAGACCAGGTCTTATCTGTGAGAGGGTTTCCTCCTTTCAGGATGCAACAGTGCAGAGTCCTGAGCTCTCACTTCCTCTGAAACTGAGGTGAAGATGCTCACAATATTTCAGGATAGTTTTTTTTTTTTTTAATCTGAATAATTGATTTAATAATTATTTTGTAACGATTTGATTTCATATTGAAAAACTGATTGCATCAGAACTGGACCATGCTGGCTGCTGTACAATGGCCAGGCCATTCCCTGCAGGTTAAAGACAGCCTGGTCAAAAGGCAGAGAAAGTAAGTGTATTTTGTTCCAGGTCACACAAATGTTTTGGGAATCTTATCTCCCTCTCCTGTGTGCCAACCTAGTGCTCTCTTCCCCAAATCAAAGTTTCTTTCTAGCAGATAAGGAGACTCAGTCTGTGCCCTTACCTGAGGTTCAGAATATATACATGATGTAAAGAAATTCTCTAGTCCTATCTGCAATGAGAAGTCAGTGAAAAAGTTGGGGTTGGTTTTAATATCTATGTGTCCTTGGTCATGAGAGAATTATTTTACTGTATTAGAACTGCTGACATTTGTTTAAGTGTTTACATACCAGCTTAAAATTCTCCTGGTAGTTATTACCAGAATCCTAAATAGTTAAAAGATGGGGCTTAGTCTAGAGCCTAGACTATAATTGTAGATATGATGGTAGGCTTCCTTTTTCTTTAAAAAGCCTTTATTTGTATCAGCTCACTTGACTTCCTTTACAAATAGTACCAGCCCTCTACTTTTTACATAGGGCATGAAACATTGGCAGTATCTGGACACCAGTGTTTCTTCATATTGGATTGCACAGTTTGTTTACATTTTCTCTTGTGAAACCATCTGCTAGGAGGATGCTTGACCTTTTTTTTTGGTAGTAACCTAATTCAAAAGCATGGGGCTTCACAAACATGGAACCCCAAGGTGATAGCTGGCATGTCTTTGCTACAGGGAGTTAAATTCAACTGTTCTCCAAAGGGTTACTAAAACGGAAGTATTTCAGGAATGTGAACTCAGGCTTATGAGCTCCACGTGATCTAGCAATGTGTTTTTCTCCTTTGCATAAGTCAGAGCTGTACCTTCCCTCTCTGGAGCCTGTGAAACATCCAGCAGCACATGAGCAAGCAAAAGGCATGCTGCTTCTGACTAGCTTTACTACAGAAGGAAGTCCCAGGTGAAGGACACCCTATTGGCATTCATTCTTGGGTGCATCATCCCCATGGATCAATCTGATTTCATTTTTCAAATGAATCCTGCTTTGGGACTCTTCTTTCACCATTTTGAGTGCCCCCACTGCCTCTGCGGCCTTGGGAAGAGCTCAGTACCCCACAGTGAGTTCTGAGAGTCCAGAGCACATTTCTTCACTGGGCTGTTTCATGGAGGATGGGTGTTGTAAACTGCAGGCTACAACCAGAGGTCTGTGCTAGGCACTGGAGCCCACGGCTTGCCCCCGCCTGCTGTGCAGTGGGGCTAAGGGAGCCCAGCAAGGTCTGTGCTGCTGGGAACTTGCTGCAGGCTGCAGAGATCACTAACAGAAGCTTAGATCTAACTTTTTTTAAGCTGACTTAGCAGCAACTGCTTCACTCTCCAGTGTACGTCAATAAAATCAGTCAAGGCTTGTATCTGACCTAAATCTATGTGGCTGCTGCAGAACTGCTACCCACTTGCATCAAACAAGGGCTTGCACTGCTGCATCCAGCAGAGAGGTCCCAGATCAGCTGAGAAGCCCAAGCACTTGGCATTTCGGGTGCTCATGGATAGGATACAGAAGGCTTAAATCCTGGCATGGCTGAGACTTGGCACATCAGCTGCAGAGAGAGACCTGACCTCCTGCTCTCCCAGGCTGTGTCCCACTCCACAAACCCTTCCTGTGACATCCTCAGGTTGCACACCTGAAGATGTCCATGCTGGCCCATGAGTGCCCATGCTGCGGAGGTGGGCACCTGTCCCACCTGAGGATTCACTGCTGCTGGGTAGGACCCAGCTGAGCTGTGTTTAAGCCTGCTGGGAAAAGCCAGATGAAGTAAAACACATCCGTCTCTTGCCAATGAGTTCAATGGGTAGAACAATGACACAGGGAACAGAATGCCTGAAGTTTACATTCAGAAGTTTTAATGAGACAAAAAACATTGCCAGGAGGTAAGCAGGATAAGATCTCTGTATTGCATATCTCCTTGTAGATCCAGTCCTAGGGCAAAACTGACAACTTCATATCGGTAACGTCTGTGGCTGTTTAGAAACACAACTAAACACTGGGTTGACCTGTGGGTTTGTAGCCCAAACCAGAGAGCGACACAGCTGGAACTATGGTGGAGTGTTAACATTGCATAACACTTTCCACTAAAGCATCACAGTTTCTCTTTGTTTTGACTTTGCCAGTTTTCAACTGTTGGGGCCAAAATTCTGCATACCAGGTGTTTGCCTCAGGCTGAGAAAATCTGAAAAATTTCAGCCAAAAAACATGTTCCTTCTATGAAAGGATTAGGTAATGGGAGCACTCAGGTGAGCTGCCCATCCAAGAAACTCTGGAAGGGTTTCCTCTGTGTGGCTCCTAGAACCTGGCTCTGGGAGCTGGGTCTCCATCTTTGCCATTCCACCGTGTGTCAGGGAGCAGCTTTCTGTCTGCCCGAGTACAAGGACCCAAGTAAGACCAAGTCTGTGCACACACTCCCATTCCAGCAGCTGAAGTAGCTGAGATCTCCCAGCTGTGATGGACACCTGCCTAATTTTGGGACTGGAAGTGATTGAGTATGTGCTGCCCTGAAACTGGAGGTGCCCTGAAACAAAGGAGGAGAAGCTGTTTGACTCTTCCCTTCCCAGACATGATGCAGTGCCAGAAGGAAGACAGTGATCTTGGAGGAGGTGCAGGAGATAGCAAGCAATGGGTCAGACCAGTGCATTGATTTTGTTTCCAGGACTGCCAGAAAAAACATTACTGCTCCTCATCCTGTCCTTCCTACCTGGGGCAGCATGAGCTGTACTCTTCAAAGGAGAAAACAGAAAGTACAGACAGGGCAACCCGTGTTGGTGGTTATGCCCCACCAGCAGCATCCAGCCCATGTCCTGCTTAACTCTTCAATTTGATCCCTGCCTTCCCACTTCCCTGTATGCTGGGTGAGGTGGATAACTGCTTTCAGGTGGCAGAAAGGTGGCAGCTTTGAGCCTTTAGATGCCAGAGAGCACCACATGTAGCACTCAGACTCCTTTGCTCCTCCTTCACTGCACCCATGTTTTGAACAGGAGACCTGCTCCTTGCCTGTGCACCCCATTTGCAGTAATCCTGCTCAGTGTAGGCAATCACCCAGAGCAGTGCTGGGGATATGGGAGAGAACTACTTCCTAATATAGATTAAAAATACCATTACCAAGTCAATTGGACAGTCTACCAACCTGTATAAGTGTGGCAATAAGCTTTTTCTTGTTCTTTCTATTTTTCTTTCCTGTTTCCCTATGATTATATCTTGCATGTTGGATTCTGGAAAACTTCAGTACTGCACCCAGCCAGAAACAGATGCAGGTATGACTGTGGCAGTTATGGCCTGTCATCAAGGGGTCAAAACAAATGCCCACCACCAGAAAGTGGCAATGATGCAGATTGTTTCAGAGGATACTGAGAAGACGTGGCACCAATGGAAAATCTATGTCTTATTTCTCTGTGTAGACACATGTACCCCTGAATGTGCTACTGAGTGCTTCTACTGCAAGTAAGGGTGCTGAATATTGCATCAAACCCAGCTGGGGGAAAAAACAGAAAGAGGGATCATTAGAGTGCCCAAGGGGTTGTTCTCAAGGCTGTACGTGCTCTTGCCTTTCTCTCTTTCTTTTTGATCACTTGTCAGCTTCTTAGGCTGTGCTGTCAGTCCAGTCTTGCTCATTCACGCGTTCATAGTTTATCCCATTATTGCATTACCGGCAGTGAGGAAGTGCAATAGACTCTTTCGAACCCACTGCTATTAGCAAATGGCAGGGGAAGTATGTGTGTGTGTGTGTGTGTAGATTGCTTGGAACATTATCTAAAGCTGCACAGTAAATTACAGAATGTCCTAGGTGGGTAAAAGTGGGTAGGAAGGGTTTCTTGCTAGAAGAACTCTATTTAGGGAAAATAAGTTGTATTAATTAAAACACATTAGTGATTTTGGGGGGGGTTTGGCTGAGTTCCTTACTATTTCTAACTTGTTTCTACTTCTGCAGAATGACCCTCTGGTGCAGAAAACTTTCCTGATCAACTAACTTTTTTCAAAGAGATCCTGGAGAATTACTGGTACAAGCCTGCCATTTCTCCTAATGCTGACCACATTTCTGAGCTGAGGCATCATCCATCAACTCCCACTCTAACACTCACCTGCCTCAGCACTCCTTCCCACCTGCTCTTTACATCATCATCCCCAATTTTGGGTCCAAAACCTGCTAGGGGATGGTAAAAAATAAAGAAGCTCATCAATTGCTTGACTGCGCTTTGATGGCGGCACTGAAATCACTTTCCAAACACAATATCCTTGGTATGTGCTGCTGGTGGGCTGGTGGGGTGTCATGCATCACTGACTCTGGAATCTGAGTAGCAACCTTTACTTTGAATCAGTTTCTAAATTGTTTAACTTTTGGGCCTCAGGGACCGGTTCTCACCCAGGCTATGCAATTACCAGTGCCTGCTGGGACTGGAGAAAGCTTCAGTCACCACCACATTCACATAATAAATGACAATGAGAGCTGAGGAGGCACAAAATAACAAACCCAGGGGCTGCAGCTCATTCTCTGGGGTTCTCTCCTGTTCTTCTGCCTCTGCATCACTGCTCTGGTGGCCAAACCCTGCGGCTGAGGTGCCTTTGTACTTCCCCAGTGCCCCCTCCAGAGGAAAACCTGCATCTCCTCTGTGCTCTGCCACTGCAGAAACTACAGCTTCTCTGAAACTGTCCACAGAGACCTGTTCCCTCTGAGCCCACCATAGCACTGCCTTACTGAGATTGATGAAATCTAGCTTCTCTAGTGAATTTTCCTCAGAGCTGGGACCTTTTCTCTTAGCAGCTGATGACTAGAAGAGCTAACACACACACACATGGCGCTCCACTGCCTTCCCAACTCAGGTCACAGGCTCTTTACACTGCTTTCTTTTGACCTCAGAGACATTTTACTAGTCTCATAGCTTGGTAAGTTTGACATCGAGCTGGCCAAAGTTGTATGGCCAGAGAACCAAGATAGGTACTACGTGGTTTCTGCCACCAGTAGGATTGTAAGTGCTCCTGGAAACACGTTAAAGCAAATGTTGGCTAGGTGAGATCTCCAGATCCTTAATATGTGTAAGAGACAAATCCTGGCAGGACTTTCCAGTGATCCTTTGTAAGATATCTTACTGAGCACACCTCTGCACTTGTGTTTGCAGAGGAAACACCTTTGGGGGAGAGAGGGACAAAGTGGGGAGATTTGCTTGTTTGCAGTATAGAGTTAGTGTAACCTGTGGTGTGATGTGAGCAGGCAAAGGGGAAGATGACCTTTTGGTTTTGTTTTCCTTCCAGCTGCTGGCGGTATTTTTCATTTCCATCTTACAATGTACTCACTTATACCTTACGGTCTGTTCACTTCAATCTGAAAAGAAATTGAAAGCATATAACTGAAGAGCTGGTTGCTAGCAAGGTGAAGTCTTTATGCCTGTCACCTCAGAAGAAAAAACTCATCTTAAAAAATTCATCCTAAAAAAACTAAACCTGAAATGCTCTGGGCCAAATTATATTCTCAAAAAAAACCCCCATATGTTGTTATAGGATCCATTTTTTTAAATGACACATAGTTAAAAATAATTTAGATGTTGGTCTGACTTGTGGGTGACAGTGAGAATTTGCAGCTGTGGGAATTAAATCCCAGAGGCCAAAAATGATACTTGCAAAAAACTTAATCTGAAGCAAGAATGTATATAAGGAGGCCAGAATAAGGCTGAGATGAAAACCAGATTTCACGTCTGATGGCATCTTTAGGCTTCTGTCTTTTCCAGGAGAGAAAAGACCAATGAGTGCAATAGCAACTAGTAGCTCTCTCCTGGCCTTTTTACAGTATTGCTGAGCTCTGAAGCTCTTAAATGAGATCTATTACGTCTACCAGAGTAACATACAGCTGTTATGTAAAGCCTCTGCTGACGCTTTACATGTCTGTGGTCTTCAGTGGGATATTTCTTCAGTTACACAGTTATCAAACTGTTAACAGAGAAAAAAAATGCTACCCAGTCAAAAGCAAACACAAACTAGCTTAGCTATTGTTGAGAGAATTACTTGAAAACATATAATTTATCTGTTAGGGACTATTTTGTTTTGGGTGATTTAGCATGCACAGCACGATTCCTGATTCAGCAGGAAGATCAATATCAAGACCTCATTTTGGAAAACAGATCAGGTGAAAGCAGTAGTCTTCATTTTTAAGGAGAAAGGGCAAATATGGTACAGGTTAATATGACCAAGTACTGGACACTGCTCTAAAAACAAGGAATTTTGCTAAGGTTTTATCTTGTCAGAGCTTTAGGATACATTGAGACATTAATGTTGTTGCTTCATGACTTGCCAAATAATTTTCAGGCAAATGTTGAAATCCTCAAGGGCTCTGTTAAACTCTCATAATTTCCAACACTGAAATTGCATATTCCAGAGGTGAAATTGCTTTCAATCTGATGAGCATCTGGCTTCCTTTGATCTAAAAATAGTCTGTCTGGAGCCCCAGGCAGCATCACCATGCTGCTTCATCCCCTGAGGTACATGGATGCTGAAAGGGAAAGAGACACATCAGTGCTGGGGGAGAGGGGACCCCTCTTCCCACCCAGCCAGCAGACAACACCAGCCTGCAGCCCAGCCCTTCTGCCCTCCACGGGGAAACCCAGCTCCAGTTTTAGGTCACATCAGTAGTTGGTGTCAGAAGGTGTTTTTTGTGGTATTGCAGGATGCCAGCTGTGTGTCATGAACAGTCACCTACTAAAGAGTCCTAGGGTCAGAACAGAAATATGGAGTCTTCTGAAATGCCTTTCTGATGTGAACAGATGGGGCTGAGGGAGAGCCTTCTCACTGCAAGGGTCCCTGAGCATCCCCCTGGGAATGCTTCCAGCCAGGCTGTGCACCCACGAGCACCAGGTCCCACAGACATGACTCTGTCCTCTTCTGGGCCACAGGGAAAAGGAACAAGCAGAAGGTATGACAGGACATGAGAAACACTTCTCACGGATGCCTGGAGTCAGAGCAAGGTGTCCTACTGCTTCTCAGCTCCATGCCATTAGGAACCCTGCCCATTCCAAGCAAGGTACATACTGATCTGTGAGTGAGACAGCTTCTGGGCAAGGCTGGATTTAACTTTGTGCTGAAACTCTGCTCCACTGGCTATTCTTTGCCAGCTAGAAAATACCAGAGACCTTCCTTAATGAGTTCTTTGGTTATTCTACATTTTGTGACAGACCAGTTTCAAATCAGGTCAAAAATCTGTGACCTCATAGCAGCTGGACCACAAGTCCTGTATTTTTTTCCTGTAGGTAAAATACCTGTATTGACTTCCAATATATGCTTTGTTCTGACAAGGAGATTTCCATGGCCATTGAGTTGTCCAATGGATGGTGCTTTTTTAAATACATCTTATTTTGTTCTCATATTCCTATTAAAATTGTTGATGAGGATGGAATTTGCATTAAAGCAATTTGCGGAGAATACCAGCCTGGCCATGAGTCAGCATGGGGGTGCCAGGGCATTTATTTCTGATGCTGTCCTGCTGTGTGAGACTGGTGCTTGGGACTGTATTTTCTAACATCTGTGAATGTTGTTTTCCCTGACATCTTCAGTAAGTGGACCAGAACACTGCTTAGATTTACAGAGAGCAAATCTGTACAAAGTAATTTTCCTCCAATATTTCTGCAAAAGGATCCTTCCTCTTTGTGCCAGCTTTATTCAAAGCTCTGGTAAGAGAGAACTTCACTATTGTTTCTTAGATGGCAGCTGCTAATGCCAAAACAAAATCTTTAAATATATATATATAAAAACATGTGCTGTATTTGCTAATTTGGTGCATGGGAGTTATGGCAGTGGCCCATTTTTCGGTGCATGCCCTTAGCTTAATAGCACAGTAAGCACCAGTGCTCTTTCCTCTATTCCATCCCTATGAAGCCCTCAAAGGTTTTTTCTTCAACTTCTTGGTAAATTAAGATGCCATTAATGTTTTTATTCTCTAGTCAGCTGAGTCCTTCTTACCTCTGCCAGTAATTCTGACAAGGCACACTTACAAGCAGGTAAATTCAGTTCATGTATTTCTGCTCTGCATTTCATCCCTGATAGATACTTGGCAGCTGTCTGTGTATAGAGTTCGGTCTCCTGTGTGCTCTGCTAAATATGAGGCTCTTACCTTGTCTCAGGCACATCTAAACAGCTGCTTTTAAAACCAGGATATTTACCTGCTGAGATGTTTAGATCAGTGTTCATAATTATGGTGTGCTAAGTGCTCATTTTCAATAATTTTTTTTCAATATCAACAACTGATTGTTTAAGATAAAACAAGATGCTGTTTTCCCAAGATGTTTGAAACAGATAAACAGATTTTATAAATATATATATATATCTCTGAGGCCTCCATGTTTATTAAACACATTAATTGCAGTCTATGTTATTGAATCACCTTTGCTCTTAAGCATTGTCTTTTAAAAAGAGCAATCACATTTTCAAGCATTAACTAATTGTGAAATCTTTTGTCCCAAATAGTGCTCATCACAAATTAAGTTTAAATAGAACCAGAGTGCCACAGCAGAAAACGTTCCACACCATCATTGTATAATGCCACCATCTACTACATGCTTTTGGCTTCAGACTCTAATAGTGCAGGAAAGGCTGGGATCAGTGGCATTCCTGTGTGTGACTGTCCTGGCAGAGCCAAATTGGTGTCTTGTCACTGAGTCACCTGCTCTGCAGCAGCTGTGAGGCAGTAGGCTTACAGGATCTATTTGCACTTTGAATTAAAAAGCCACAACCTGCTCTGCCTTGTGTGAACACCCATAGCAAGAGCAGGATCCTGCATGATCCACCAGCATGCAGATCCTACTGAGCAGTGAGTCTATGGACTGGCTTCTCATGAATATTATTTAACCAATTTATTGTGTTTGGGTGGATGTATAAGTCTTCGCAGGAGAGATGTGAGACCCCCTCATCACTTCTGTTTGACTTGTTGCAGTAGCAGAGCTGCAGCAGTTATCTTCAGGCTGAGATGATTGACTGGAAGTGATTTTTAACCAGGTGACATTTGCAATAATTACATGGTGGTTTGCTTGCTTGGGAGGAAATAATCAGCACGACCTTCAAAAGGCTCTATGGAAAGCAGCTCTTGCAGAAACAATTATTTGAACCTCCTACTACGACAGCGCCTGGTATAGCTAGGAAATGAGGGGAGTGTACTGCATGTATGGGAGCTGCTGATGGCTGCTGAAAAGACAAGCAGAGCCAGGAGGGAGAAGTGATAAACTTAAGGGAAATCAGATTTCCTTGTGAAATCCTGTGTCTGCTCAACACCTGCTTCTCCCTGCCAGGCTGCATGGTGAAAAAATGAAAGTGAGTGGCTGGGGAATCAGGTTTATTGCACAGGCTGGAGCAAGGCTGGGGATCTGACCCCCTTCTCTATGCTATGGAAGAAAGTTTTTTTGGTACCCACTTACTCCAGATTTTACAGCATCATGTTAGACAAGAAATCACCTCACATGCTTTCTGCCCTGAAGACAGGACTTTCTCCATGCTCCGTCATCCTGTGGCCCTGACAAACAACCCACTTGTACGATGGTGAAACTGGGCAGCTTTCTGGGGAGCTAGGGGTGCCTGATCCTGTGGGGTCAGCATCCCCTATCATGTCCTGGGACACAGCCTGGTCACTTGGGTACACCATCTCTGCTCCAGCCTGCAGTAAATGTTGGACACACTGTGTGTTTCCACTCTTCTTCCACGCCAGTGGCAGCCCAGGTCTCACTTTTCTGAACTCATCCCTCTTTTAAACAGGGTAAAGCCCTATAAAAATAGCAACCTATGGCTAACTGGTTTATTGAGCCTCCCAAAAGAAACAGCTAGCAACAAAGTTACCCAATATAAATAACTTTTCTGACATCCCCACACCCACCTTCTTGCTGTCAAACTGAGACTACCCTATTTTAAATGTAATTTTTTTTTTATGAATTGTACTAAATTACTTTTAATTAAAAAACAAGCAAGAAAGATCAAACAACAACAAAAATCTGAAGACACTTTAAATTAACAAATATATAAATAATTATTCTCAAGCTGAGAGAAAGTTGGGAAAATTACTCATTTTGGGTCATCCTGAAGAGGAAGCCAGAAATCCTGTCTCCTGTTCCAGCCAGTAAAACATGAGGTCTCATCAGAGAATCTAATTACCATTTTGTTTTAAATGAGGTTGTTAGACATTTGTGTCTAATATCCTAGGGGTGTGTGCATGGCACCAGGGCCTCACCACCCCCCTCGCAGCCCGGGAGCAGTCTGTACCTCAGTTTCCCAAAAGTGGTGCCAGGAATCGGCCTGTGGTGGTGCACTGCATGGACAGTGGACATTGTTTTGGCTTGTTTGAAAGAAAGCAGAGTGCTGCCTTGGGCCTCCGTGGGTTTCGCACATTCCGTGGAAATCCCTGGAGCTGGTGAAGGGCTGTGCAGTGCACTTGGAGCTGCTGCTGGGTCACCGAGCCATGCCAGCACCTCATTTTGCCAAACCCAGCTGTTCCACCATGTCACCAAGGCTAAGGGCAGCTGAGGGATGGCAGGATAGAGATTTGGGTGAGGCACTGCGTGATTTCCACAGTATCTATCCCTTTAGGTACCCTTCCCATCGCTAGGGCTGCTGGCTGTGGAGACAGCCACTTAGGTGAGGGAGTTTAGCCACATTTCTGGCTTCTTGCAGCACTGGTACAAAGTCTTGCACAGTGCTCTGTTTCCTCAGCTCTTCGGAGAGCACTGGCTGTGTTTACTTATAGCTGCCTTGTGCAAAAGCTGGCTGCATTCCAGCGGGAGTCCCCAAGCTCAGCCCAGGATGTCCCCTCTCTGCTTCCTGGAAATTCCCCCCTTCCTTGGGACTGCAGACTTTCTCCCACCTCAGGCTCAGCCTCATTGCACAGATCCCGAGGGCTAGATGAGTTGCTTTTACCTGCCCTGCAGGTAATGCAGAGCCCACGCTGGTGCTGATGCCTAGCATCTCCGTTGGTAAGAGTACTGCCTATCATTTTCCAAGGAGCACACCCTTGTAAGGCAATGGATGAGGTCTGTGAGCATGTCAATGCTTGGAGTTAAACACCCCGCACCTTCTGAACTGGAGCCCAACCATCTGCTGTACAACTGCGGATTGGTCAGAAAACTGCTGGTGACTCAGTGGAGGAAGCAGAGGCATGGGCGGTCTATTTTTAGCTGTCAGTAAATGTACTAAAGTGGCTTACTGCTGAGTTGAAGAAAGGACAGACAATCCCTGCTTGCCCTATTTAGGGAATAAATATGAAATACTTGCATCCATTTCTAAAGTCTAAATTATAGGTACTGCTGGGGAGAGGTGTGCTGGGGAGAACAAATCTCTGGCTATCCCTCTGTGTGGCTCAGGACAGGCTTTGCTTCACAATGCAGCAGCAATATAAAAGGCAACCACCACTTCTGCAGAAAGAAAAGCAGAGGAGGAATATGGCATTCACCTGGAAGTGTGCTGCAGCTACTTGGCAGTGCTCACATCTGCTCAGCCCTTCTTGAATAGGATGTAAAGAAAGGATGGGCAGCAATGAGCCCAGGGGGCCTGTTGAGCTTTTCTTTTACAGAGGGGAGCAGTAAGGAAGAAAATCATAAAACAAATTTTGTATATATGTCTTGAATCATAGAATATACTGAGTTGGAAGGGACCCACAAAAAGCTTCTGTTCACTTGGTATCAGAATATGAGAAAATATTTGGGGAAGCTAAGAGTTTGTAGATTCACAGCCAGCAAACATGTTTGGCTCACCTAGTAAAGAATTGTCTGCAGATACAGCAAACTTCAAGAGTATAGTAAGGTTGCAAGGAAGATGAGCTATTAGTGGGTATAAAAAGACACATAGAGATGTCAGTAAATTTGAAGAAGTCCCATTTTTGCCTGAAATGTCTTCTGTTACCATAGACAGTAACTGATTACATGGAAAAGGAAGAAGCCACTTTTCTTTGTATGTGGCCTTCCTTCTCTGGTCTTTGTTTTCAAGGCTTCCACACATCCCTTCAGATGGGGTAAGAGCTGACGTTTGAGGGATGGATGTTGGCAGGGATAAATTTGCCTAGAAAAATGCGCTGACCGGGGCTGTTGCTGGGATAAGAGGCCATGAAGGAGTGACCGGACCAGTGTGGGAAATGAGCTAAATGGTAAGGAGGGCAAAAAATAAGTCTCAGCAGGGCACCTGCATGTGGGTATCTGGTGCTGGACCAAGATCTTCCTTCAGGAGGGGTTTGCCTGATGGCAACTGAGATGTAAGCTGCAGGAGACGCAATTTGGTCTGCAGATTGTTGTTGCCATCACATCAGTTCTCTAAAAAGAGACTAAGAAAGCCTATTCTATCTCCATCTGTCAGTGGCAGTAGGAAAGGCTGCTCTGCCACAGGCACTGCTGCTCTTTAAAAGGTTTCAAATGCTCCTCTGCTGAGATGTTGTCGAGGTTTATTTCCTTGCAGTGGCTGTGGTCACAGAGCAGCGTGATGGGCTCACAGTGGTAGGAGGCAAAGCATCTGTATTGAAACAACTTCAGCACTGCAAAATGATTTGATACATGGGAAAAAATAGCTGGGGGCGATGGAAAGAAGGAGTGACCCCTAAAAGGGAAAAGGAAGAGGACAAACAGCCTCTTGGGTTTTATTCATTATATTCTAAGCACTAGCAGTTCCTAATGAAGGTCTAGGGGAATCTGTGCAGTGCAGGTCAATATTCTAGGGAGAGGGTTAATTAAAAAGATATATTTTCTCTTTGGTGACATTTTGTGCTGGAGCTGTAGGGATGGTTTGTTGGCTCTCCAAGACTATTCACACTGTCACTTGCAAATCTTGCAGAGCTTGTAGCTTTTCCCAGCAGGTACCTGGGTCCCACCCCTGACAGTGTTCCCGCAGAATTTGAAGTGGGTGTGTAAAGAGCTCTGCCTGTGTCTGAATCACTCATGTCCAACCCCATGCTGTGCTCCTGGGACTTGCACTGCTGATACTCAGCTTGGCATCTGCCTGTTCCTCATCCTCACCTGCCTTCCTCCCATCACCTCTGTGGCTGGAAGAACAGGGCTTGTTTGTCTGCTTTGGCAGAAGAAGGCACAGGAGCACTTTGAGTTTTCCACATTGAATTATTGATGTAAATGTTGGTGATAAACTAAAGACCGAATGATAGAATATACTGAAGGTATTAGAACCACATGGGTTCATGGTTCAATCACCCAAAAATAATCTCTTTAACATGCTGGGATAAAAATCACATCTCTAGGAATGCCACATAATAAAAATCAATTTAAAACTCAATATTCTTAAGTTTTCCCGTCAGAGAGCCTGTCTGGATTTGCATTTCCTCACAGTTGGTCTTTATGTGCAAGATGTTCCTCATGCAGAGCTGCCTGCAGCTTCTGCTTACTCTGTGCTCCCAAAGCTCCAGCCCAAGGCTGGCGAGGCAAGGCACTGGTGCTAAGGAATCTTGTGCTGCTGTGAAACATGACATTTATAATGCACTGGTTCCTTCTTTTCAAAATCAGCCTTTGCAATCCTTTTGTCTCCGTGTCTGTAGAAGACACCATGCTGGATGTGAGCAGGCTCCCAGTACCCAGAGGCTGTGCTGTCCCTCAGACATCGCTCCCTTCCCTCCTGGGCATTCGGGCCTTTGGGTCCTAAAGTGTAACAGGGTTGCTCTGCAGCAGACTCCAAGTGGTTTTTGTAGGTGGCTGTCCAAAACAGGAGCACTTTGAATGTTTGCATTTTTTAGAGAATGGTTTCAGTCCTCAGCTCTGACCACCTATACTCTTTATTCCATGCTAGAATCCTAAATTAGAAAGGATTTTCTTGTCATTTTGCACTGGATGAAATTGATCATTGGTAAGAGCAACGATTCTGGTCAGTGGCGATGAGAGAAATGGTCTCTTTTCTCCTATTGCTGCAACTCCCCTGGCTTCCCTCCAGTTTCCATCTGTGCAAAATCAGAGGGAGGACTGTGAAACACCCCAGCATACAGTGGTGAAAATGTTTTCCTCTCTGGGCTTTGAAAATTTTGAATGGAAACCTTGGTTTATTCCAGTGCTGGACATTGCACAGCCCAGCCTTATCTCTCCTATTTCAGTTCCTATCTTAGACCCAGCAAGATCATCAAACTTCATATTGCCCCTGGGATCTGTCCCTAGGTATTTTTGACTTTGAATCACTCAGTGTCATAACTTGGCTCTTCTCTTGCACTTGTCATAAAGTTGCATAATCTGGGGTCTCTTGCACTGGGATCTTTTCAGGGATGTTTTCCTTTGGCTTTAGTTTTGTGCAGTTTTATTTATCAAATCCTTCATGAAGCTTCCTGCTACTGCAGGCAATAATTATTCTTATGTGTACAGACACTGCACTAGAAAAATTTCCGTTGCCTCTGAACATACCTGTTTACCATTAAAATGTGGAGTTTGTCTATTTTTGGCAATTGCCTCTTAACAGTCTTTGCTGCAGAGAAGTTTCCTGACCACGGATTTTGTAGTCAGTGTGTCCTTCTCCTAGACCTGGATGTTCTGTTGCTTGTGGGTTTGTATTTTACCATTGCCACATCTCCATCTTCAGACATTCATTTCCTTCTATAGCTCTGAAGAGCAACACTTTATTTAATTATTTTTCTTCTGTTATGTGGGAAAACACTTCTTTGTTGATTTGACCACTTGCACTTTGAAACCTTTTGCCTTGTTTTCATTGTTTTGTTATGTCTTGGCTGAGCCAGTGTAGCTCATCAGCTTTAATTGGGGAGAAAGCACAGGGTGTGTTTGCTTTTCCCTGCAAACCATTTTCTGCTTCATAACAAATTTTAAAGGCCTATAAAATTAATTAATAGCCTGCCTGAGTGCAGCTGATGCTGCGGGGAAGTACAGCCTGCCCTGTCACAGAGCAGTGGGGAGTCCACCATCCTCCTCCCCCTCTCTAAAGGCACCGTGTCTGTTTTGGGGCTGGAAATACTCTATGAATAACTCAGTGAGCAGCCGACTCTCTGCATATGAGTGGGATTTCTGCTTTGAAGGGGAGGTAGATTATCTCCAGGAGTGTGTACAAGTTGCCTTTCCTCCAGCAGCCCCTTCGCAGCTCCCATCACAGAAGGTATTAGAACCACATGGGGTCTGGAGGGGAGCAGGAGCTCCCCCGTGGAGGTTGGCGGTGAGACACTATGATTTCAGTTCTCCTGGGAGTTAAACGAACAGAATCTGCCTTTATTTTAGTTTGGCTGTAGCCGAGCCTCTGGTGCTGCCCGTTCTGCCCGTGGTGTGCCTGCACAGCCACCAATGGCTTATGAAAGCTGCACAGGAGGGGATGGTGGCTTCGCTCCTTGCCTTCCCCTCTCCTACACGGCTGTGGCCCCACGGGTGTGCTCAGGCTGGCTCTGGACTGGGCTGTGCACAGGGCCAGCCCTGGCTGGGCAGCGCTGCTGCCCGCTGCACCGTGGGGCAGAAAACAGGTGGCGGTGCAGGGCGGAGAAATGCCTGCTGGGGAGGAGGCTGGTATCTGCCTTGTAGCAGACATGGTGCCGATTTTTTGCCATCTTTGTTGAAGACACAAGGATTTCCTTCTGAAGGAGAGCTTAAATTAGGAGTTTTGGAGTCCTGGTTTAATGACCAAGGGCGAGCACCTCATGCAGCTGTGTTATTGCCTGATCTGGACTGAGTTCTCCTTTGTAGACTTGATCTGTCCTAAAGACCACAGCTCCTCCTTTCTTGCGGACTTGATTTCTTTCCATAAATGTTTACATTCAGATATTCATGTTGCAGTGAGTGGAAGGGTCAGTGACTTTAATGCTTTCCTCTGGGATGCAGATACAGAAGTGCTCCAGCCTCTGCACACTTTTCTTCCACACTGGGAGAGATGTGCAGTTTCCCCAGGCAGGTCTACAGTAGGCAGTTAGTGTTTTCTTACTGATTTATCCTGACTCCAAAATCTTTGTTATTTTCTTTTCTGAATGCTTTGTCTTCTCAGGGACCTTCAGGACTTTTGATTATCAAATTGTTTCAAAGTATTAATTTTCTCTGTTAAGCATTAAAATGTCAAAGAAAAGGCCACAGTTGACTTTCTCATTGTGTGACTTGCAGAAATAAAACCAAACGCAGGTTCATCGGAGTCTATAGAGAGGTGATCCAGGCTGGAGAGCCCTGAAGGGTGATGCAATGGGTCTGCAGAGCAGTGCAAGTGAGTAAGTGTAGGGCTAAGGACCAAGGCAGGTGTAAGTACAACAGGAGGGGCAGAAAGCAACCCCTACTTGGCTGTCTGCAGCTGCTGGGCCACCAGCATGATGGCCCAGGTGCTGCAGAACTGAATATGGATATGCACTTTGGGAGATCAGCTGCGAACTCCTGACCTGTCCCCACACGCTCCTTATGGGAGGACAGATCCACCTGGGTGTGTCACAGCTGGTGCCTTGTCTGCACCTCACACTGCAAGGTGTTCATCACACCCTTCTTCTCTTGCGCTGCTGAAAGCCCCACGAGCGTTATCTCTGCACACATGTGGGCTAAGTAATAGCCACAATTAACACACCTCTGTCTAATTAGAAAGTAGCACCTGGCCTTGCCTATGAGGCTTGAACAGAAGCCAAGCTGTGTGGGTGGAGGGTTTCCCCAGAGGTCCTAGCAAACGCAGGGCCAGGCGATGGATTGATTACAGCTGTGTGTGAGGGAGTTTAAAAATAGCTCTCCAACTTTCCAGAGGAATGTATTTGTTATGGAGTCACTGAAAGGCTGTAGTAAGAGATCCAGGAGCAGCCTCTGGGAGCATGCCAAGAGACAGAGCTTCTTCTGGGCACAGTGCTCCCTGGAAAGGCAGGCTTGGGCTGCTGAGCAAGGAACCTGCTCCTGTTTGTTTGCCCTCTGTGTTCAGGGAAACAAGACTCTGTGTATGTCTCGTATCATAAATAAACATTGCTGCACCAAGGAAATGCTTCATGTATCATCCGTTGTATTGTAGTGGAAACAACTTGGCAAGACCCCACTTATTGGCTAATCCTCGGCCCAGATGGAGGTAACAATATGTTTCAAATGTCTTCATTACATGTATGATTTTCTGGTTTTAAACAAATAACTAAGAAGGCTTGTTTAGCAAATATATTTACTGGTGCATCCTGGTTCACTGCTCAAACCAACAAGATCTCAGCCTTAACAGCAAAATTGTTAGCTTGGGTGTGACAGCAGACCTAATCACTAACACATGGGGAACACAGAGCAAAAAATCTGCAAATGGACAAGGAGCATGGCAGGGAATTGAAATAAGGGACACATGTTCTGCTACTCTGCAAGAAAAAGAGGTTTCCACCTTTTAGATACAGAGATTGTAATTAACTGTTCATGATGGTGATGCATTAGGATGAAAGGGGCTCCCGTGAGTGTGGAATTAATGCACAGGTTCAGGTGAGTGTTTTCTGTAATACGTTCCCTAAAACACACCTCCAGCATACACACTAGGATGGGTGGGAAAGAAGCTGTGACATTCAGGTTGGTTAGGGCAGAAAACATGTTAGGGCTTCAATGGAAAGGAGAGATCCCTTATGAAGGAGCAAAATAGAAGCAAGAGTTATGCTGAGCGGAAAAAGGGAGCTGGAACCATTGTGCAGGGCAGGGGGAGATTGTGGAGGCCAGGCCAGGGGGATCCTGCTACAATATCATGGAGCTGCAGGGTTTTGTAATCTCAGTGCTATGATAAACTCCAGTGAAGCGTAGACTTGGCAGCACAGAGGAGCAGAGGCATTGGCTGTGTGTGCAGTGAAAGGTAGGTTAGTCCTATCAGGAGTGAGAGCTTGCTGAGATAGAGGGGAGTTGATTCAGATCTGTGGTTTACCCGACATAAATCCATGGAGTCACACCAGCATGCGTGAGAGATCTGTTTAGGCCTAGGAAGCATTTGCTGGAGGACAAGTTGGGTTTTTATTTCAGGGATAAGTTTTTGGAGATTGTTGTGAGGAAAATTATTTACTTGCTAGCAGTAGGCATTTGCCTGGGTGTCTCTGAGAGACCAGAGCTCTCACAGTGCTCTTGAACATGGGTTTGCAGATGATAACCTCATCTTTTGGCCACAGCATGCTGTGGGTTTGCCTGCAGGGTTACATATGCTCAGGAAACCACTGGGAGATAGATATGTAGAGATACATCTCACTGTATTGACTTGATGCAGGCAAGCATCAGGATGTCTGAAGGCTTTGTGCCTGCCTTTTGGGACCCTCTGCTAGTGGAAAAATTGCTCCTGTTCATGCATCTTACACTAGTGCTGGCTCAGAAAGCCAAGGCAGAAAAACATCCATGCTGTAAACTGCACATCCTTCCAGCGGCACCAGCCTAGAGCTTTTATTTAGTCTCACATCTCAGGCAGCGGATTTGCCTACTGCAAGGAGACACATGGAGGAAAGGGTTTCTCATAGTTACAAGAAGATGGTGTTCATCAGCTTCCAGATCTGCTGTAAGGAGGAGTCGATTTGTAAGACAGAAGGAACAAAATTAGGTCATCTTTTTCTAAAGAAGAGATGTTTTTTGAGTTCTGTATGATCAAGTAAGTGCAAAAACATGGTTGTTTCTTCTCAGGTTGAGCCTTGACTTCTATTTCCTGGAATAAGTGCATGCATGGAGGCCTATGTGCTCCAAGCTAGATGACATCACCTTTTAGCCTATAAGTCAGCATTTTTGTGAGCACTGCATCAGATTTGTTTTGAGAAAAGCCTTTGAGCTGTCGTAGAGTGATAGAAATATTTCAGAATCATTATTTCATTTTTCTTATTTTAAAAAAACAAAAAAACACATTTGCTGCATCAAAATCAGTTGAATTTTGAGACTCTAGTGGGACATGTTTCTCCCTTTCATGACTTCTTCCAGCATCCTCCCACAGTCTGAACACAACCTTGGGTCTGATTGCTCCCAGGAGCCCTGCCAAGCACCCAGCATCACTGAGTGCACACTGGGAGCACCCCACCCATCCATCCCTCTGCTTCTTATCCTTGAGCATCCAAGGAAAGGGACACGAAAGAAATATACTCGGGTGCACAGAGAAGCAAAATAGTGCAAGATGTAATTTTAAGACATAGGTTAAGCAGTCCCAGGGTGTTTCGCTCACACTGCATTTCCATAAGCAATGGCACTTCTGCCCTGAGAAACAGCCTGTTGGTCAGACATCTGGCATGCTGGGCAGCAGAGCTGTATCTAACCTGGAAATAGTGGTGACACCAGGTTCAAAACACTAGGAAGAGCAAGTAGCAAGTTTACTTTAGGTGTATCAGTGACTAGGTATGCCATGTTTTTGAAACATCGCAGCAAGGTGAGCTTTGAGAAGGAATTTGCAGGCAAGTATGATAGCTACAGGTTATGTTTTTCCTTTTTTAAGGGAGAAAAAGTAGAAATGAAGACAAAAATAGAGGTTTTATGTTGGCTAAGCAGCACTGAAAAACTGGAAGAGAGAATCCAAACAGCAGAAGTGTTGCTTAAAAAACCAATTTCAATCTGAATTTTTCCATTGCAGCCTTCAGTTACATGAAGGCCTTTCATATACCCAGGTCTGTTGACCTTTGATAAAATTGCACAAAGGAGGCAGCTCATTAACTCTCGTTCTGCACTGAGCATGTTTTGATGTGCAGATTGCTGACAGCACAAAAAATCCTTTCTGGCTGTGTATGTAGAGATAATGGCAGTATTGATAGTGGGTGCCTGCTGCAGGCAAAACACAGGGGATCCCCCATCTTCTCAGCATTTCATCTCAGGAGTAATGACCAGGGAACGTGAAGAGTGATTGTGGAGTTAAACCTAATACAAAGCTCCTGTAATTGAAAGCCCATTACAGCATCTCAAGTCAGACTCTTGAAATAAAACACTACCTTTTAAAAATTCCTGCCATTACTAGCTACCATTACTAGCTAGTTATTGATTTAAAAAAAATACATTTTGTTTTTATAAAGGTTTTCAAGCTCTCTTGTGTACAGAAGACTTCTCAAACATGTAATAATTCCAGGAATGAACAGTTTATTCGAACATTTAGCTTGCAACGATGGAGACTACAAACAAAGAACCGTTGTGTTAGTGTGCGGAGGCAGAGAGCAAAACTAACCCACCTGCTTCAGTTAACTAAACTGGATAGAACAGCATAAACAAGAAGAAAGTTACATTTAATGGATAATTTTTTAACTAGAGGATGTTAGACATCAAAGCTGATATCTTTTAAAAGAGAAATCGTTGGCAGCATTTGTGAATGCATGAATGATGGGCATGCAGCTTTGTGGTTGTGCTTTGATTTCTTTCTCTCTGCTCCAAAATCATGAAGGATCATGGAGAGAAGTAAAATGGCTCCATTAGAGTTAAATGCTGGTTTTCACAACAAAGATAGAAAGCAAACAACAAATGCATTGCCATGATGCTTTGTGTGCTGTCCTTCTCTCTCCCTAAAGTAGGAGAAGATGGTTTCAGGCCCACTTAAGGTGGGATCTGTTTGCCTCTGTAGATATAAATATGATGTCTGTGTAGCGGTGTGCAGCAATAGAGAATGGCTGTGCAGTTTTGGGGTGGCTGTTGCTGAGCCAGAGCTAATCCACCCCACCAGAGCTGCTGGCCAGCAGAGACCATGGTCTACCCTTCCCTCTCCCCTGCACTGCCACGGAGTCAAACACCAGCGAGTATCCTCCCCAGCACCCTGCGTGCTGAGGGCCTTGTGGGGAGACACACCTGCAGGGAGTGACCCCGGCAAGGGAACACCCCCTAGCAGGGAAGTGGTGGTTGCACGGGCACCTCCCCAGTCGCCGAAAATCATATTCATGCTGGTGGCACAGCTCTCCAAGCACAGCACTGGAACGGGCTGCTTTGCTCCTGCTCGCAGCCCTTGCCAGTGCCCAGGCACTTGCTCTGGGCTGGCACAGCCCTGCTGCAGCCATGGCAGCTTGTGGAGACAAACAGCCAGGGTCTGCATCTGTGCTGCCCACATTCCCAACTGGGTCGGTCCAAAAAACTTTGTGTCTGTGAATGGCAGACAAAATTAGACCAAAGGAAAGTTCAACTTTAATGTCAAGTGCCACTGTTTCATTATGCGGATTTTTCAGAGCTGCAGCCAAATCGGTCCAGTGCTGCTTAATTGCTTAATATGATAAATTATGTCTTTTGCCAACTGCTTGCCTAATTATGTATTTTATTCCTTGTAAACATCAGCTCTGAGACGATGGAAGGGAGGCCGCGCAGAGTTTCCACTGCCAATCTGATGGGCTGGAGTACAGCAGCCATTTCTGTAGCTATATTTATCTTCCTCTCATCAGTGTGACTGACATGGACCTCCAAGAAGTTATCTTTTATACTCCACTCTTCAAAATGAGGGCTCGCTTTGTCATTTCTCTGGGGAAGCTGTTTTTGAATCTATTATAAAAGGTTGTTTATCTCATCTCCCAAGGACTTGCATATTTTCACAAAATATCATTTGGGTTCTTGCCATGTTTTCAGCCCAGAGTGTCAAAGGCCAGGCCAGCTCTGGGCAAGAACTGGGAGGCTCCTCTCTGTCTGAACTCCTCCTTCATCACACCAAGACACATCATTTTGGGGGGTTTTTTGTGGATTTTACTCAGGACCAAGCAATTCTGACAAACGAGAAAAAGATTGTTTCTGAAGCCACTAAAAGTTGAATTTCAGGTCTGACCAAGTTTAACTTTTTAAGCTGGAAAATGAAGGGACAGGTTGCAGGTGGACTGCACATGATGGTGCTAAGCACTCTGCAGCCCAGAAAGGCAACAGCCCTCTGCCCTTGGGAGCTCACAACATGATGGATGTGAGCAGAGGGACTCTGCCCGTGAGTGGTACTCCAGAGGAAGGGGCAGGGGTAACTAATTAACTGTTGTAATGTGACCTCAGGGCACCTCCAACCCCATTCCTTTTGTCAGGCGGCTGCTCCAGAGCAGCACTGGTGGAAGAGGCAGGACCAACTGTGTCCCCACCACCACCGAGCCACAGGGGTTTGCTTACACCGCTGCAAAACACTCCCATCCAGCAGTGCCTCGTGAGCAGAATACAGCTGTCATCTACAGACGCTCTATTGAGCTTCATACATATTAATGTTCATAGACTGACTGCTCTTTCTCGTCTGCTTTAATCGAAAGATAAGCTGAATTTCTTATTTCATTCTGCAGTAGGAGTTGTATTTGAAGTAGTGCATTTTCCTGCTGTGTTCCTACTACGTTTGAATTAAACTTGGTCATAATAGTAGAAAGAAAGCATCAACCTCTACATAAAATCGATTTGTACCAAGGGAAGTGTATAATGGTGTACTTTAAGGTGATGATCATTAGAAATAACTATTTGGGACATTATAGCTGAGGAGAAAAGCATCGAAGTCATCTGTGTCAGCACTGTAAAATAGAAATGTCTCTGTTTCATTTATCAACTGCTGAAAACAAAAGTGTTTAACTTCACAGGATTTAATATCAGTTTAGATTTTTTTCCTTCTGATAGTGCACAAGATGAACCATGCCTGCTTGAATTTTGAGAATACAATTCCCCTCTTGCAGGTACACTGTACTTTGTTAAAAGAGAGCAGATCAGAGAAATGAAGACCAGAGGTCCATTTACAGAAGTCTGGATACAAAATGTGGGCAAAAGTGCAGAAACAGCTATCAGAGTCACATGTGACAGCTGAACAACCCTGCACACAATTAGGTCATTTTGGGGGGTCCCCCTCAGCAGCAACTGCGTGATGAATGGTTGCAGCTCACTGCGCTGCAGCTCACTCCACTGCAGCTGCACAAGAACCTTTGGTATGTTTTTAATGTACATTTATTTCATGTGAACGGAGGCCATGCTTCCTGTGTTGAAAAGAACATTAAAATATATTTCCACAGAAATTCCAAAAGTTATTAGATTTATTCTTGCATTTTGTGAGTGATATTTATATGCTTGCTGGCTTTTTTTCTTCTTTCCTCCTTTTGTCCCTTTTTCTGTAAGGGCTGAATAATTCATCATAGAAGGAAGAACAAGGATTCTCATTTTTTATTTTGGTAAAACAATACTTCAAAGAAAGCAGTGTCAGAGGTTTGCTCACTGTGACTCAGATTTATGGAAAAGGCACTGCAAAGTCTCTGGGATCTCGTTTTAGCATGGACATATTTGTAGGTCTACTCTCAGTCTTATGTTTTCTCAATGTAAACTTGCAAAAATTATCCTCAAATTTCAGGAATTCTGCCACTGCAAACTCTGTATAATTTGACCAAAAACCATCATAAGATTATGTATTTTCATTCTCTGGTCACAGCAGAAATTTTTAAAATATTTTATTGGCTTTTACTTTTTTGGCGAGGGGGGGGGCATGTGTTAGGTTGATGCTGAATAACTTAGTAAGTTTCATCAAAATCAGCTGAGAACTCTTCAGCTGAGGAAACGATGCATTTTTGGAGACTTCCTTAGCAATAACACTGCCAATGCAAGATTCAAAAGCTTTATCTTTTTGATCTCAGTTGCAGTTTAAAAGCAAGCTATGTTTGAAGGAGAAGATCAGGAGTCCCAAAATTCTCATTTTATAAGGTTGACAGTTCAGTACTTCACATGGGACCAGCACCAAAAGCAAACGTATCATCTTCAGAGAGAAGGCTTTGGTCAGCATCGATTGAGTTTGAAGTGCTCTCCACTGCCCACTGTGATATTGAGCTCTTAAGTCTGTCTGACACTTGAGGTTCCCAATAACCTGCCATAAACATATAAGCCACTTGGAAAGCGTAAACACAGCGGGTCCCTACCAAAATGTAAATCTCGTGCTTCTAACAGGACTAGCTGGAGTGAAAAGGTCTGGGGGAGTGCGGAGTTGTGACCCGCAGACAGAGCAGGGAACCTCTGCTAACCACACAGGCTGAGAAACGCAGCTGGCAAAGCTTGCAAATTCAGATGAAGTAAATGGCAAGTTGTCCAGAAAGGCAGGGTATGCCTGGGTTCGTTTTGCTCACTCTGTGTCCCACAGCAAAGATACAGAGATACAGTCCTGGAGTCCAGAGGAGTTTAACATAGGTTAACTCTTTCATTCTGCAACTGGTAATAGGACAGTAATGGTTTTATCATGTTGCTGGCTTCCGGGGGGCAGGAGCTACATCTCCAAGGACTCAGAGCTTAACCTTGGTTTTGACCCATGACAGGCAAACACCATCAATACATTCAGCAATTTTTATACCTTCTGATCACCCATGACACTTTAGGACACGTCATTCTTTGTGGCCTCAATATGCTTCTTCTTTCTGCAGTTTTGAGTGTAGCTCTTTTTTTGGAAGGGGTGGATGACTAGTGCTCTGCAAGACTTAGAAGTAGTTTTGAACTTAGAGAGGTCAAGTCACCATCCCTTATCCATACTCTCTGTGTCTTTTACCATTTTAAAGCCTTCTTCTGAGTTCTGTAACCCAAAACTATTCAAAGATTTTTTCAGCTGAGATCCTTCAGCTGGTTCAGAAGTTACTTTCAGAATCTTCTTTCAGCAAGGAAATCTTATTCAGACATTGACAATCTATAAATGAAGGTATAAATAGTTCTCAAGGCTCTTGTAACTTCCTAGATAAGTCTGTGGGTGGGTGCCTGGAGGAGGCTGTGATCCAGTGGGAGATCCAGTGGAGAGAGAGGGCCCTGCTCCCAGGCTGGAGCAGCCTGTCCTTGGAGGACTGCACCCCGTGGGAGGGACTCACACCGCAGCAGTTTTGGGAGGGCTGTGTGCCCGTGGGAGGGGCTCACGCTGCAGCAGGTGCGGTTTGGGTGCTGCTCGTGAGAGGGGACCCACGCCGGGAAGTTCCCGGAGAACTGTCTCCCGTGGGAGGGACCCCACGGCCTCACAGGGAAGGACTCTTCTCTTGGAGCAGCAGAAGGAAATCATGGTGATGGACTGACCAAAACCCCCCTGCCCTGCCTCCCTGTCTTGTCGATGGGAAGAAGGGAGGGCCTGGGGGGGAGGGGGAACGTGTTTTAAGGGCTTATTTTACTTCTCATTACCCTCCTCTGATTCTGTTAGTAATAAACTTTACTTAGCAACCAAGGTTGAGCCTGTTTTGCCCTTGAAATGTTTTTCCCGCTCTCCTTATCTCACCCATGAAGCCTCCATTAACCCTTTTTTCCTCTTTTCCCTCCTTTTGCCCAACTGTGGTAGGGGAGGGTGAGTGAGTGACTCTCGTGGGTGCCTGGTGTTGGACCAGTGTCAAACCACGACATCCCGTTTTTAATATATTCAGGAGTTAGATCACAGTCTTGGAGTCTTTGTGTGTAGCTCTTCAAGACAAAGTGCCAGACCCATGGAGAGGTCTGAAATAATGTCTCTGCAGTAGTAGAAATGATTCCTTCTACCTTTGCAGGCCATGAGCTGTGGGATGTTGAGCATAAGACATGCTTCTGGTAGGAGAGGCTTTCACACTGGCTCCTCCAGGTCCTACACAGTGTCTTGTCAAAGCTAAACCTGATGGGGACCAGCTCAGAGCCTTGAGGGGTAGCTTTGTTTGGGTTTTGGCTCTGCTGTTGTCAGGTGAGTACAACACATATGTAGGTACTCATTGCACATAATAGGTACCATGTCTTTTTTTGAGTATTTACCTTTTAAACCACACTGTTTAAATACCTACTTTTTTCTCCTAAAGGATGGCAAATTCTGCTCACCTCCTGCCTCTTTGGGCATTACTGGCATTTGTCAGGGATCTGACACACTCAAGTGCATTGCTCTTCAAGGCACAGAGATTCAGCTCTCCACTGAGAGCTATTATTCAGGGCTCAATTAATCTTTTGTCCATGTTTTGCCTTCAGCAGCTCAGCAAAGCTCCTCACAGTGCGCACTGTGCCGTGTGGTGGATTGTTGTGAGGACTGTGCTGGCCTTTGTCTAACACACCAGCTTGTCTCACTCTCTCCTGGATTATCTTCTGACCCAGCAGTTCTTACCCAGCCATAGCTGTCCCCAGGATTTCTCAGAGCCAGCAGTGCATATGGTGTTTATATAGGCTCAGAGGGGAACCCTCTGTTGGGAGTTTGTAGGGGCTGACAGGGCCCTTTGTGTCCTCCTTATGCTTTGCATGTGAATTTTGTATTGTTTCCAGACAAAGTGAGACTCAGTTGTGTGTGGTGTCTGGAGTCCAATACATTTTTTCCTTTCTTTCTCTTAGAACTGCAACATGAAAAATGGTTTATAGTGCTTTTAGAGGAAGCTGAGCTGATTTATCTGACTTCAGTGACGTTACGTGGCGGTGAATGGAGCCCCTTGTGCTTGCAGAGCAGTGGAGGGTTTGGAGCAAGGCCGCAGGCTCAAGCCAAAGGCCAGCTGTGACCAACCTTGATTTTTCTCGCCCAACAAACTCTCCAGCTACATCAGCTGGGTTTTTTTAATGGAAAACTGCGGATTTTTGTGAAGGTTCAGCAGTATGCTTGGGGGATGGCTCTTACCCCCTTAAGTAAAAACTGAAGCACATTTTGAAGCAAATACACTTCAGTAAAGTGCCCACAAATACTGCAATGAGGGAAAAAACTTTAGAAAATCTAAATTTGGATTGTTAAACTTTTGTTTGGTGTGGCTCTTACTTTGAGACTTACCAAAAAATGAAGGCTATGTGGGTGGTGTTAAAAAAATGTTTTTTAGTAACACATAGAGATTTCTGTATTTTTCCATGTTAAAGTAGATAATTCATTTTCTTCCAGGCTGGGGTAAAAGCTGGGTTACCCTGAGCCATGGGTGGCAACTGGGCAAGTCTCCATGCCACTTGTCATCTGGCATCAAGAGTACTCCTCAGTGCATTCCCTCTCAGGTGAGTGGAACTGGGGTTTGTACTCACCTCTTGCATAAACAACAAATTGATTAAATATTTAATCTTTGTGACTGTGGAAACTTCTTGAGTTGTTTGTAATCTCATGCTTCTTTTCTGACCAATTTTATGCATGTTTTATGCAACTGAAAGCAGAAGTATTTTGATCTATCAAACAGAGGTGAGTGCCCTTCCTCATGCAGCATCCAGTTGTGTCTGAGCCAGTTAGCTCTTCTTTTAAATGCTGTCACCCTTCTTACATATATAAACACATAAATAAAGAGAAAATGAGGGAGGCAGGGGACAAAAAAATATTTAGGTGTGGATATTCATGTAGAAATGCTTAAGGGTGCCTTCAAGGTAGGGAAACATGCAATTTTTGACTACTATTCCCTCTATTGCCTTGCTTGGGGCTTGTTTCCCCCTACTTATGTGAAGTGCAGAGCCTAAGCTATAGACTGAAAGCAGCAGAGTGGGCCAGAGAAGCCAAAAACCTCAGAGAAAGTCTGGCTTGTAATGCCTGTGGGAAATCAGTGTGGTGGGAAAGCTAGTTCTTCCCCTCCTTGCATTTTCTAATTGCAGATGGCCCCATCCTTCACCTCCTTTGTTCTGAGTTTGCTTGATAGACAAAAAAGCGGGTCCTGCTCCCCCAGAGGGTTCTGACACTCCCACCAAGCCAGCTTCTCCTAGGCTTTGCCTCTGTGAGGGAGCTGAGCAGGAGTGCCCAGAAAATGGGATTCCCATCTGGGGTACCCAGGAGAGAACACAAAATGTTGAGAACCTGTCCTGTGCTGATGGTCAAGTGGGATTTCCAATTCCCCTGAGGGCGTGTGTGTTCCCTACCCTTGAACATACAGGAATAATGGAAAATACAGAACATACATAACACAGCCACCGTGCGTGTGAAAGGGAATTGTGGGCTCCCAGTCTTGGGGGTGAAGGTTCCCCAGCCTTTCTGTGGTTGTTCTTGATACCACCAGAAACCACCTGGGCAAAAGATCAAATGATGCATTTTGTGTCCAAACTGTTTGTGGTCAAAAAAGAGGCCAAGAGGCCACACAGAGGCTCCTGTAGGAGGAACACAGAGAGTAAGGACGCTCTTGTGCTTGCAAGGGACCACATCTTTGTTCTCAGGTGTATTCTCACTTCAAGGAGGTGTGTTGGTAAAGGGCCGCTCTGCATGCCAAGGCTGGAGTTTGCTTCTCCTTTTTCATCTGATATGAATGGCTTACCCATTCTAAGAAAAGCCAGCTCCTTTGAGAGATCCCGTAAGCACAAAGAGTATTTACTTTTTCCAGGTGCCAGCCTTGCAGCTGGATATAAGGTGGGAAAGAACAAGGACTTTCCTTGCCTTGTCATCATGGGCTTAAAATCAACACATTTGATGCCTATGGATCTGGTAGGAGATCCATAAGATCTTTACAGTCTCTGACTTACCAGACTGGTCTTCCAGCAGCGAGTTTCACCCACCCCAGCAGCACCCTGTCGAATGGACATCAGTCTGGTGGGATGGGACATGGTCTGGGGGATGGATGCAATCCCCTCTCCTTGGCTTGCCATGGATGGTAGCACTAGGAAATGTGGGGAAGGGTGCAGCATAAAACAAGCACAAGTTAACCCAGATACTGCCGGTTCATCTCCACATCCCATCTCTTAAACACCAGCACCAGCCCTGGCTCTGGACCAAAGCTGGCTCTGCCCTGAGGAGCCATTCCCAACCAGGGACTGCTCTCCCTGTGTTAAATAGACATCTGCGAGGCCTGTGCAATGCTTTGAGTGTCACAGCTCTTTGGTTGCATCCTTAAATTAAGGTAGCTGGTGAATGCTTAGATCCCTTTGACTTTTCTGTTTCCCTGCTCTGCTTTCTCATTTGTTCAAAGCTCTGTTAATTCTCTGTATCACCTGATCCCTTGAGCAACTTCTCATTTCATCTTGGGAAGGAAATTAATTTAGCAGTGGTTTTTTTCATTCTTATCCTATGCCCGATAATGTGAGTAATGTATGTGCTACAAAAGCCATTTGTAATTAGTCAATTTTGCTGCTAAACAAAACCTTAGGACCCAGGGTTTTCATAACAGCAGGTAGGAAGGCTTTTGGCAGGTGGGAGGGCTTTTGTTACTGAATTTTTTTTCCTGTGCTTTACTTTTTAGTCATATGCTCTTTATCTCTGGTATTGTCTGACTGGTTGATAGTTTTCATTTCTGAAGAAGAAAATCACTCTCTGAATCCATGATAAACAAAGAACTCAGATAATTTCAGTGGGTCATTATATCATACTAGCAGTAACAAAAATGAAATCCAAATACCCTCACCATCATTCAGATGAGGTAGTGGCTGGGTGAGTCGAGCCTCAAAGTGTGCCTCTGTTTTGCTCTTGCCATTCAAGAAGTCCTTGAGTTCTGGTTGATTATTTTAAATGTTCTGATTTATTTCTGTAAGTTCATAACAGTGTGCCAGTCATCTTAAAGATATTTACCAGTCAATTTTTGTGTTTGTTCTCTTTCTTTCTCAGTCTGGATTCTGACATCAAGATACATTTGTGTGGGCGGTCTAAGTCCTCCTCTGCAGCCAGACATTACCCAGGAAATGCTCTGAGAAGCCTCTCCTGATAAATCAAAAAAACATTTATATTTCCAAAATGGCTTTTTCAGTTCCAAGAGAGAACAATAACTATTTCAGGTACATGCTCCATTAGCCCAGTTATGGTTATTAGCTACACTAAGACTAACAGCTTCAGCTAATAAGATGCAAAGTTTGAGCCTCAGGAGCATTTCTAGTAGAGAAGAAAATATGAATATTTATCAGGGGCCAGATTTAGCTCTTTTAAAAAGAAAAAAAGCAATTAAAAAAAAAAGGGAAAAAAAAGAGTGCAACTAATCATGTACCTGAGGTAAAATACTGACCTAAATGGCCAAGTTTTTACTCTGACTCTTTTGCCTTATGTTTCTTTTTAATTCCCAAACAACAACAGATAAGAATGACGCTAAATGCAGGTCTGTACAGTTTTCAAAGTGCCCTGTGGTATCACAGGTCGGGCTCTTGCCCCTGTGCTCTACCTGCACCAGGGAGGTGGACTTTGGTGAAGAGCACAGCACTGCCAGCCCCTTCTAAGGCCAGAAAAGAGGTGTTTATTGATAAAAACAATTGTCCTGCTGCACAAGCAACCTGCATCTCACACTGCCCTTTGGGAAGGCATGTGTTAAATTAGTTGTGAAGGGCTGAGCAGGGACAGGGAACAGTTTTAGAAAGTTGAGGACCATCTGGGTACATTTCCACTTTCTCCCCTTTGACATCTGGTAGGAGTTTTTTCCATCCCCTGATCAGATATGCTGTCTGGTTAATCAAGTCAGGTGCAGGGCAGCAGCTTGCCTGATGAAAATGAGTAATTATGTTTCACTTTCCCTGACTAGAATTTTGATTGCACAGGCATGATTAATAGGATTTTCTGACCATTGCTTAAAGAAAGCTTTAACTCCTAGGAAAACATTTAGTATATGGGAACTGTAAGCAGGCTTTAAACCATCAGCAAAGATGAGGGATAGTGAGAGACTGAGGAAGCAGTATCATGAGAGGAGGTCTGACATTTTATGATTATCTTGGAGAATAAGCTGATGGGAAAGGACACAAACAGCCTTGTGACAAACTGGACACACAACATTGCATCAGGTGGAGCTGCAAGGCATGGATATTTTATGGGAAATAAAATGAGATCTGTAATATTTTGGAGGAAATAATACCACCCCTCCTTTTGGAGAGTTTGGGGAGGAGTTAACATGAGCCAGATGTTAATTTAGCAAATAAATGTATTACAACAATCAAATACAGTTGAATAAACCATACCTGAGTGTTGGTATACCAAGCATGAAAGAATTGCACTGTGTTCTGAGAAAGCACTTTTAAAAAATCAGCATTTCATCTTCTTCATGTTTGAAATATCTAACACTCAGATTTGAACTGGCACTATGGGAAGAAGCAGGACCCAAGAGCAGAAGTTCTGGAGACCGTGGTTTCCATTTACAGCTGTGCAGTTTTCCCATGCGTGACATGCTGCATGTGGGGAAGTCTGTCTTAACCCACACAACTCCACTGGCACTGGAGCTGTTCAAGCCTGGGTTTTGAGGAAGTAGGGTCTTGCAACAACCTGATTTTGGTAACCAGGAAAGGGCTAACTTTGGCAGGAACTTCCCCTGCACTGGGGGTGCCCACGGGAACTCAGGAACCCTGAATCATTGGGAGATCTCCTGGAGGGAGCAAGCACCACTGGGGCAAGTGAGGAGCTCTGCCTGGCTGGCTGCAAGCTCAGACCTCCTGCCTGTGTCAGGGCATGTGCCACTCTCCCATCACCCTCCCTCCATTAAGTCTGCTTCAGTGCATCTGCAGTTATGTTTACAATACCCCTGTCTCAAATAGTATCTTCTCTCTATCTCCTGACCAGGCAGATGAGGAGCTGTGGATCAGTGTAATCAGTGTACTCCTTTCTTGTGCTTGGCAGGGGAAATTTCTCTTTAACGACACAAGGAACATCCAGGAGTTGCATTTCAGGAGCTTTAATTCCTTTATCTCCTTCTCTTTCACTACTTAGATGATTCTTTGTCAGGAGATAGGTTAGATAGGTTTCTTGCTTGTACTTCATTATTTTGGGGATTCTGCATTCCTCCAGTCAGACCATTTGTTCCTTTACTCTCTTCTAAAGAGGAATCTTTCCACCAGCTTCTGTGAGATCTCAGACCATGTCCACCCTTTCCCACCCACCACATTCCACTCTTGCATCCAAGCCTACTTTCCCCATGGTGAACCTTCCTCTTCAACGTGCCCCTCCTCCCACTCCTCTCTGACTCCCAGACCTCCTCTTCAGCCTGCTCATCTCCTTTGTGGTTCCCACCTCCATCCATTGTCCTGCATCCCTCTGCCCAGATGTCCCAGGATCCCCTTTCATCCCTTGCTGCAGATGGGTCACTACCCCTCCTGCTCTTGATCTGCCATTCCCACTGTCTGGCACTCATTCACCAGCCCTGGCACTTGCCCGTCCTCAGCTGCAGCCAGACAGGTCCATCCTTCAGGAGCTTTCAGGTAATGGAGAACACATGGCAAAGAGACTCCTAGTTCCCATTTTCAGGGCTTGATTCCAAGGGGCTTGGCTGTTCCTGAAGTGCCTGGTTTTCTCTGTATATGTGGAAGTGCTCCCAGAGAGGTCACCAACACCTGCATCTGGACGGGACAGGAAGCAGACAGGGCAGGCATCCACCCAGCTACGACAGGCTCCCCGAAAAACTTCAGCTGTTGAGACCTTGCAGTTTTTCCTAAGAATGTGCAAGCGGGGTTTTTCAGGCAGCCTGGGTTTGGAGCTCTGCATAGGTGGCAGGCAACCCAGTTTATGGGCACCTCCAGATGGGTTACATCTCCAGGCAGAAGGGCAGGAGGGGTAATAGTCTCATGGGAGAAATGATTTGAAATTTTAATGCTGGAAAATAGTTTTTTCATTGTCTTGTTTATATTAAAACTGCAAGAATAGCTTGGGTTTATTAAAAAAAAAAAAAAAATCAGCCTGTAATAGCTGGAATGGGAATCTGCAGCCCAACTGGACAAGTGCTGGCATTCTTCTAAACATCTCACTGTGGCACCTCATAATGAGAATTCTGGACAGTGTGAACAACATCAAATGTACTCGGGCAATCTATCAGAGGGTTGGGTGTCTGCTCTCCAGCCTAATTGTGGGCCTTCAGGAGGAGCTCCATGAATATGTCTAAATAGCTGGGAATATGCTGTGACACTCAGTTAATTCTTCAAAATGTAAATAATTGTGCAGTCATGGTGAAGACTGATAAAATGTATGATTACTTGGAGAAGGGAAGTCCGTTGTGAATATTCAAGCTGAGTTAGGCACATGAGATGATAGGAGAGGGTTTCCTACTCAATAATAACATTCTTCTCCCAACTTCAGCTATCCAGTATCAGTTATGGAGGCTCCATGATGCTTCCAAGAAATTTGTCTGAATATCCTGTGCCAAAACATTGCTGATAAAATATTGAACTGTGTGTGGGAGCACTTTAAAAATGTCTCTGAGGGGAGTATTTTCTTTACCATTTATCATTGGATAGGATGGAGATAGCTGGCAGGGGGTATGTATGGGCATGGCAGGGGCAGTGGATGTGGCTGGGGGAACTGGAACTGTTACAAAAAAGTTTGAAAATGATGAAATTAAAAATTAGTTACATTTCTGCAACCTGTATGTGCTCCTCCTGCTACAGCAGAGAACCACTTGTCACTGTGCCCTTCCCAGTTGGTGGCCTTGTCTGCTTGATTAGAATAGTTCTGGAAATGCAGAACTCCTTTGAAATGTAGTATGTGTTCAGGGAGCAATCACAGGCATCATCACTCCAAAGACGTGGTGCAACAGCCCTGCAGTACTTATTATTATGAAAAAATTTGCCAGTGTTTGGTATTAATATATGTCTTAAAGACCTTTCTGTGTATCCCATAAAATTAACAAAATGCAGAAGTGAGGGAGAAAGAGATAAAAATGTTGATGAACAATTCTATGGGATGGTCAAATGTACTAAAATACTCTCAGCTGAAATACATAATCCAAAATTCCTGACAGTTTGAACTCTGCTGAATGAGACTTTGTAATCATTTTTTTAATAATTCCTTGTATGTTGTGCTATAAATTGATATTTTTCTGGAACAATTATGCAAACCTCACAATAAATAGAAGTTGTAATATATTAGTATGATAGCCCCTAGGAAAACATTGTGCAGTTTGTCTAGGTTTGAAGGATAACTCTTGCAATACAGGTTTTGAGAAGAAATTTATGAATTTCTGCTTACTAGGTTAATTATTTTTTATCACATGCTGCTCTGCTTTTCTGAGGAGCTTTGGTGGGAATTCAGCAGGCTGATCTTGGCTTTTCACATATGGGACTGAAGTGTTTAAGGTGTTGCTCTGATGACTTGTGCTTGCCGCACTACACATTCAAGGTTTTTCAGCTTAGTGACTTGGGGCAAGAGCATGCCACGGCTCTCCAGAGTCTGCCCCTTAGCCTGTGCCTGGTGTGGACACAACCAGGGGGCTGTGCACTGTGTATGTCAGTGCACAGATAAGCCATTGAAGCCACAACGAAGAGGTTTGTGCTCCAAATGTACTCATGCTCCTTGATTTTAGTGCATTTTTTCTGGCTTCTTTGAAACACAAATAGTCCCGGAGCTGCATGGAAGGGAGGCAGGCTTGTTCATCTTCTAGGAAACCATGTGAATGCCTGTGTATAGGAGAACAGCTGATCCAGAGTGAAGCAATTTTTTTTTTTTTTTTTTTTGGCAGGCTTGAAAGTAGGTGGTTCCTGCTACTAATACCAGATGTGCCACCAAGTGTTTCTGTGTAAAACCAGCCATCAGTCCTGGAGCCATATCCCCACTCTCTCTTGGCAAACAGATTTACATCTCTTGGGTCTGTCTGGCTTTATCCTGCACCGTCTGAATTTGGAAGACAGAAAGTGTCTAAGTCTCACCTGTAAAGAGATTTCTGCCTTGCTCTGGACCATTTTGCTCTTCTAGCCCTCTTCCCAAAACCTTTCCCTGTGCAATTCTCCAAATGAGTTTGGTGGGGTTCATTTATTGACTTTCCTGTGCTCCCTTGCCTGTCCTTGGAGAGAAGAACCATCCACACTGGTCTGTGTGAAGCTTACATGTAAATGGAGGAAGGCAGTGTGTAGTCTTGCAGGTACTGCTGGAGAACAACAGGTATGGTTAGAACCAACCCAACCCAGTAAGTCAGTTATTGATAAATCAGAGTGTGATTGGTAAATCAGAGTTATTTTCATTAGCTAGTGAGAATGTGGGATTGTGGTTGGAAGGTGCCAAAAAATGCCTCCTTTTGTTTGTGGTACATGGGGACAATTGCCTTCTTGCTATTTCAAGAAATAACGCATGCAGTCTGTATCACATTTTGTGAATCAAAAATGTGGCCAGAGCCTAGACTAGAGAGAAATGTATCTCAGTGTGAAGTGAAGAGAGTGCTGAAGACTTATTTTTCTGCAGGTTCTCAGCATTTTCACTGCCTCTCATTCTGCTGTAGGCTTTTCCCTACATCAGGATCTTCCAAGTTGGCTGCACCATCAGATCCAGCTCCCATTCTCCTTTGTTCTCTATGGAGGTGGAATAGAGCCTTCGCTTTCTTAGAAAAGAAACTTGCTTCTTGCTGATGGTTACATAATCCCAACATTGGCTTCTTGAGCTTTTCTCTCCCCAGACTCACATCTCCATCTGTGGTATTTAGAGGAGTGGCCCTGGAAGTTACAGAAATGATCATGTCCTTGCTCCTGACCTGCGACTGATGCAGACTGGCTTCCTTGGCATGGTGCAGTTGGGTACTCAGGGTATGGTGAGTCTGACTGCTATCTGCCAGGGTGATGCTGGTTTTGAAGGTGGCCTTTTCCCTGTGTGGTTGGTGGAGATACAGTGACTTCAGAAACCAGTGCTGAGTGGTATCTCTTGTATGAATTTGACCCCGGGAAGTGTCTTCTGCGGCTAATAATGTACAAAGCTGCATTTCTGCTTCAAATCTACTTGCTCTAATAGTAGTAGTATCTCTACTTTTGCCATCAACACAAATTCAGGATGCCTAAAACAGATATTTTGGTCTTCCCTCTAAACTGCAGCTTCCTCACGTACTGGGCAAACATCTTCATCCTTGCACTTTCAGTCTGGGCAGCATCCTCATGCTGAATGTCACTAAAGATCCTCATACCCAGAGGATACCCACATCTTGCAGATTGTTTCAATGTAACTTTTCCACATTTCTGTCTGACTATTCTCCATCCTAATATTTTCATATGTCTCAGTTTTTGCAAGGTTATTGCCCTACAAGTATATCCATCGAGATCCTGCTAAGAAGCTTGTTTTCCTAGCTTGCTGTTTTGAACATGCCAGCTCTCTCTATCCACCCCTCCATCAGCTTCCCTCCTCTCTTACAGTGCTATTCCATTCCTTTCCCAGACATCATCTCTCATCTACTGTCAAAACATCCATGCCTGCCCAAGCAGGATTGCCTCCCACCCTTTCTCCCACCATCACTCGCTTGTTCAGTTTTGTTACAAGCACTTATGTGTTGTTTGTGCTGGAAGAAGCTCCTCACAGTCATCCAAAATGCTTCTTTCTCATCCCTGTAAACTTTCTGAGCAACCTTTTTTGTTCTGACACTTGTCACTGGCTTAGGACAGGAAAGTGGCTGGGATATGGACAGAAGAGAGCACTCCCTGTTGTATTGACCAACACTTTTGGGCTGCTTACCTGAATTTATCTTTTTTTTCTATGTTTAAGGCCAGATGTTAGAGCACAAGAGATGCCTAATGGCTAAGGTCTACATGAACTGGCCTTTTGTGCCAATAGATCACTTAAAACACTGCTTAATTCTCCTAGCACAGCGTTAATACCAATGAGGACAGGAAATAGCTCTCCAAACATACCCCTTCTCTGACACATTTTGAGAACTGCCCATTGCTTCCCTCCAGCCCTCAGCCACAGGCTGGCCTTTTCCCTGCTTTGTGAAGCAGCATCTTTGGCTCAGAAAGCCTTCGGTTGGGATTTTGGCTGCTGACCACCCCAGATGCACTGGCTCAGCTCAGGTGCAGAGGGCAGTGTGGAAGAGAGGTGTGCACGCTGCAAGGCAGCTGCCGCTCTCCTCCTGTGTTAGCAGCGACCACAACGTGTCCTCCTGTGTCCCACGGTGGGGCAGTGGGACTGCAGCTCCCAAACAAGACAGGCCTCACCCACCTCCCGGGGTCATCTATGGCTTCCCCAACCTTGCATGAAGGGGGGATATAACAGTGCTAGGACTTGTTAAAGGCACACACAGAATCATTACGGTCAGAAAAGACCTCTAAGGTCATCAAGTCCAGACATTAACCCCACACCACCATGTCACCACTAAACCATATCCCTACGAGCCACATCCACGTGCCTTTTGAATACTTGCGGGGATGGTGATCTTGCAGTTTATAGTTGGTTAGAAGACCTTTGTGTTTTATGAACCAAAGACTTTTTAAAGTACTTTGGCTGTGTAAATAAAAAAAAAATCATGACTAGATGGAAAAAACAGTCTCCTTTCCTTTTAAAAATTCATCCTTCTAAAACTTAATGTTTGTTAATACTAATGAATTAAAAATGGCCAAGTGTTGGATTCTTGAATAAAGTGTCTCTAAGAACAGTACTGTAAACTTTCAATGCAAAAACTTTTTAAAATACTTCGGTTGTTCATGTCTGCATAGCTCACAGTATATTATTACATCTGGGTCATCTCTTGGTCATCACAAGCCCACTCAAAGCACCAGCCAACATCACTCTGTGCTAGTGCTCTGCAGGTCCATGTGAACCCCTGGACAGAGCTATGCAGAGCAGCCTACTCCATTTTTCACAGTAACTGTTCTAAGCCACCTCTTTCCCCATGGTTTAAGCAGTCCCTATTTTCAGCGCTGCTGGGGAAGGTGACACCCTTGGGACAAAGTAGCAGGCCTGACTCCTCTGAGTCAACATGGTCATGGGTCCCATGGCTGAGTCGTGACTGAAGCCACAGCTCTGCCAAGCCCCAGACATGAGACTTCAGTACTGGTCTGAGCACCCCAGCTCAGAGACTAGGTCCCCATGGTGTCCTGCAGCGCTCTTTAATGCTGTGTGTGAAAGAGATGAAATCACAGGTAGCAAGAAGCATGCTAATCACATAAATGGCTTCAGTATCTTGATTAGACCCAACCACAAGCATAATTGCAGTGCCTGGCAGTGCAGTGAGGTCCAGATCAGATGGCAGGGGACAGGGTATAAGGGCTGATCTTCACACTAGGTGTGTGCCAAGCCCTCTGCTCCGTGAATGAGTTTGTATCAGATGTATGTAGAGTCAGAGGTACTTGTACTGGGGGCATCTCTGGGAGGACAGAGAGAGCTGATCCGGCTCACCAGCTTGAAAATGGGGTGACAGGGAAGCGTACACGATCCTCTGGTGAATAACTCCTGCTTTGGTAATGTTTAAACAACAAAGCACATCAAACATCTGATCATTCAGATACTAAATGATCAGATACTTGATACTGGATTTGGGTTTGGTATGGGATCTCATGCCTTCAATTTGCCATCCTGTTTTCATCCTGCAGGCAGAACTGATGACTTAAGCAAGAATTTCTCCTTTCACATTCTAAAAATATAACCCAGAAATACAAGAAATGTCTTTTTAAAGGGAATATTTCTGAAGGCAATGAAGCTTGATAAAACAAGAGAGGGTGCATGGTTTGTGTTGGAATATCAGTATATTTTTGATATGCATACAGAGAGATTTTGTTGCAACTTTATCTTCTTACAGCAGAGGAGTCTCCATTGCTGTGCTGGCCTATGTGCATTGTATTACTTCAAGAAATCAAACACACAGCAGGTTTTTATGGGTTTTGTCTTGTAATGGAGACTTGTTTCTGGAATGAATCACTCTTCCAGTTTAAAGCTAGTAGAACTTGATCCTGAATTTTTGGACCTCCCTTAATGGTAACAGATACATGAACTTTGAATATGTTGCCGTATAAATTAGTCTCATATTGGTACTTCTCGGCAATTGATACACAAAGGAGAGAGAGCACAGCCTAATACCAATGTAAAAGTTGCTTTATATAGATTTAACTTCTTTTTTGAAGGACATTTTATTTTTAACATTACATTGGTTATTTCCAAATACAGACTGCAGTGAAATGCAGCCCGGGGAGAGAGAAATGTGCACATGCATGGGGCTTTCCTGCCCCTGTGCCATGTCAGTGCTCCTGGGAGTGAGGCACCTGTCCTGCTGGTCCTCTGGTTTCTGTCCCACACACTCCTCTCCTTCCCAAATACAAGGAGCAGATCTTGGACCTGCATTTTACACCTGCCCTGAGCTGGGCCCATTGCTCCCATCGTACACCCCTCTGCAGGAGCTTGCAATGCAGCGCGAATGCTGGCAGGGCCAGGAGAAGGAATGTGTGCCACAGAGGAGATATTTTGGCACGAAAGCCAGTGACTCATACATGCAGTGAGAAGTAATGCTCCTGCCACCCAGACACTGCTGGGTCCCACCCTGCTTCCCACAGGGCCTGGCAGGGGTATGATGTAACCCCGAATGACTTCACAGGCAGCAACAGCCTTGGACTTTGACTTCAATGATATCAACCTTTGCTCTTCCGTGGGACAGACCAGCCTTTTGTGTGTTCTCCCGCTTTCTCTTGCCTTTCCACCTCAGTAGCTTGTCTCATCCCCTGACCCTGCAGCCATAGCCACTTTCATGCACTCTCTCACACCTTCAGCCCCATCAGTGGGACAGGGGCCCAGCAGGAGGGAGCACATCACCTCTCTCCAGGGCAGCACCTGCTTCTCTGTGCGAGGGAGGTGACGTTTACAGGACTCCAGGAGGAAGGTGCTTTGGCAATGCATGATGAGGGAGGGAAACCCTTGTGTGGGTTTCTTCACCACTGGGCACAGCTTCAGTTGGAGCATTGGAACACGTTTCCTCTACCTTGCTAGTCCGTAAGCTGGTGCTGGACACTTTTTTGGGAAATGAGCTTTCAGCCTTTGCATCCAGCTGGCATTTTAACACTAGAGGTGGACTGGAGTTCTGCCTGGGGAGGTGTCAGATCTCTGCCTGTGTCCCTGCTGCGGGTGAGCAGAGCTACTGCGTTGGATGGGCAGCACAAACCTGATGGGCAGAATCCTGCGATTCAATACTTGCTCTGGTACAGGTATGACAGGGCCTTCGAACTGAGTTTCCTTCAGCCTCATAACAGTTTGGCCATGCAATATCATAGCCTGCTCCTCTCGCTCATTTTTGTCTCTTTGTGACCGGAGCGCTGTGCAGGCTTGTGAACCAGCTCACCACAAAAGCAGCACCCTGTAAGCTGCAGTCCCTGGTCTGGCTTGGGGGTGGCAGGCAGCGCTGCCGTGTGGCATCCTAAGCCGTGGCTGCCGATTCCACCAGACGTGTGTGGGAGGCCTGGAAGAACCAAAATTTGCTGGTAGAATCAGAAGGGGAGGACTCTTCTTATTATTAGCCATGTCACCCGATGACAGCCGCACCTCAGACGTCCACCCACACCACTTCCTACTCCTCTGAACCAGCTGCTCGGCTTGGCTCCACAGCGAAATGCTCAGCCAGAAGCTCATAATCCATATCTGAATCCTCAGTGTAAAATTAAACCACCCTGCTGTCAGAGCAAGGAGCAAGGCACAGCTGGTGCTCAGCTTGGTGGGGTGATGGGGAAGAAGGGCTTCTCATGACCAGAATTGAGGGGCTCAAGGGTAGTCAGTGGAGCAGTGGCTTTTCTGGGCATTCATCACAGCAAAGTCATTGCTGAGCTTCTTGTCTCTTCCCTGCTCTGATTTCAACTCACTTCTTTTTGTTTTTCTGCCTCTCCTACATTTAAACTTATGTTCAGCCCTGCACTTACCTCTAGGAATTCCTCAGCATTTGGGATGACATCCAGGGTAGCTCTTTTTGTTTGCAAATTTAGTTACCTCTCAAGTTCTTAGCATAGGGGCTGTGCATTAGCTGGCAATGTTAAATCCTACATGGATTCTGCCAGGGGAATTGGAGATAGATGAGAAGTCAGGGGTATTTCAGGAACTCTCCATACGGAAAGCCTGGGGGACCATCATGGCTATCAAGTCTAGTGAGAATTCCCCAGTGGCCTACTAACATAGATTTTTTTAAAAACAGTTCATAATGAGCTTTCCTTGAGCTCCACTTGTAGTGGTGCTGGTGCCTCTAATGCTGTAAGCAGGTATCTCTAAGGGAATTCATATTTCTTAAAAACTCAGCTCTGCATGACATCTCGCTCGTCTTCTGGAAATCTCTGGGGCACAGGCTATGGCAGTCCAGGGGCATGAGATAATACAGGCATTTACAACCATGACTGGCAGATAAAAGGGGCCTGATCCTAACCTGATCCCTGACAGCACCCCAGAATGTGGACTCATGAGCTGCACCTATGCTGCTAAGCTCCGTGAAGACATGGGGGCAGCAGAAGTCCCTTCCTCCATTCTCCTGTTGCTTGTATTAAACCTGCTCAGCAGCCTGTTTAAATGCTAATCATGAGCACTGACCTCCTTATTTGCCATTGTATGCGCCATGCTCTGGAGGATGCCAGGGTGGTTTTGGGGTTCTCCTGCTGCAAAAGTCAATGTGTGGTTTGTAACTGCTCTCTTTGTGGTGACTCTGCTGCTCTCCTGGCTCCTGGAGCAAATAGTGTTTTCATCCCTGAGAAGGGCTTAGCAACCTCACTTGGGCTTCATGAGTAAACTTTTATAATCTGTTAAATATTTAAGGATTTTACAGTATTTTAGTTGTATAAGGTAGATCTGTGCAAGAAGGAAGAGCTCTACCACCCAAGTTCAGGCTGCCCTGGGTGGTTTTGTTTGCAGGTAGGAGGTGCCATTGGTTCAGCTCTTTGGAGCAGGAAGGATACCTGCTGAGCATAAGCCTCAGGTTTAGCTTCTGCTGAGCGGTAGGCAGGGAAATGCGGTCCCTTTGACAGCCCTCTACTTAAACCTCCCTCCAAGGTGAACCTCCTGTAGAGAGAAAGGCTTAGCTCCTGGTGAGTTACAGCAAAGACTTAAGAGACTTTAAAATGATCCCTACCACTGTCTGGCTGCCTCATCTGAACAGGAAGTAGATTTTCCTAATTGCTATTAAGAGTTTGTCACTTGGCATGGAAAGTCTAACTGGGGGTTCAAATCTCTGTGTATAGTCTGGCTCTTGACCTGAATGCTAAGAGCTCTGTAACTTTAATAATTTTTTAGGTTTCATTACTGGGTTATTTTATTCTATGCTATGCTATGCTGTTCTAGGTGTTATGGCTGATTGCAACTTTGCAACCTAGGCAGTACTGCTGGCCCTGAGTGGAGGGCAAGATGGGCATCCTGTGTCTAACACAGTGCCTGACACTTCTCCTGGAGGGCTTCAAGGCAGCAGAGACATTTTCCTCATAATGCAAGGGCCTGCGCCAGGCCAGACGACAATGACTTTGTTTTAATGGCGTGGTTTCCTGTTTGCAGGAGCTGTTCAGTGCAAGATGTGTCTTTAAACATGAAGGCGAAGGTGGTGGTAGGTGGGTGCCAGCATGCTGGTGGCTGGGGCTGAGGAGAGGTCACCTCAGCACATGCTGAGGATTCTCATCAGCTGGCAGAGGAAAAAGCAAAGTACCTGGTCTGCCTCACCCCAATCTTAGCTTGACCTGGTTCAAATAAATCCTCTGTCAGGGATTGTCTTCACTGCTGACTTTAAATAGCAACATCTTCATTAACTTAAGCCTTTTCTTGAGCTTTGTGGCTGCTCTCTCTGCTGAGCCTTTTCTGTTACCCCTATCTCCAACTGACATACCAGTCCTTCCTATGCCTGCTGCTAAAGGCTGCAGGCTTAGGGAGATAGTTTAAAGCCCTGGTGTGTGGTCCATGGGCAGCAGAGATTTGCCCTACAAAAATTTCTCCGTCAGTCCTCACAGAGGAGCAGGCTCCTTCCCTCCTTCCCTCCTTCCTTGCAGCTCACCATTCCTTGTGGGAGCCTCCACTGCCTGAGACAGAAAGTCATGATCAAGGCTTTCCAGGAACCTCCTGGACTGTGTGTGCTTCGCTGTGTTGCTTTTCCAAGAGATGTCAGGGTAGTTGAAGTCGCCCACAAGAACCAGTTCCTGTGCCTCTGAGGCTGTTTCAAGGTACCTGTAGAAGGCCTCACCCACTTCTTCCTCCTGATCAGCTGTAGCAAACACTCACAATGTCACCCTTATTAGTCTGCCCTTTTATCCTAACCCATAGGCTCTCAGTTTGCTCATCATCCCCCCCAGGGGAGAGCTCAAAATCCCATCGTTATAGGTATGACTTCCCTGGGGACAGGGTGTGCTGCCACGGGGTTTTGTAAAGCCATAGCCATTCTCAATGATAAGAACTGCCACAGGTGACAGCCTCATCTCACCCACTGGGGGTTTTGGGAAAGGGGAAAATAATCCTCAATCCTGCATGTGCAAATCCATTAGTCAACACTGGCAGGCAGAAATGTGGAGCCATGAATCACCCTGACCATCTCCACATGACCTCTGAGGAGTGTCATGAAACCACCCAAGCACCAAGCACTGGAGGCTTGGATGGCCTCCAGTGAATGAGGAGGATGAACCCTACAGCTCCCTCGACTGTGAGAGGGAAGCCAGATTTCAGCAAAATGACAATTCACATCCACTTAGAGATCTGAGCTATACCATTTGTATCTGTGCTAAACTGCCAAATAACCTCTCGGAATGCTGACTGGGGAGTACAGACCCACCTGCTGAGACGGGTAAGTGCTGTAGAAATGGAATAATTGAAATCCTCTGTTTGCCAGAGTGAAGCAAACTAACAAAAAGCCCATTCATCTCTTTAATAAAACCTTTCCTCTTTTTTGGTAATCAATATGGGTCAGATCTCTTTTATGTAACACAGGGCTCTAATTCAGCTGAGTAAAAAAGTGTAAGGTAATTTTGAGAATCTATAAATGCTCTAAATGTGATGTATTTAAAAACATCTATTCTGACTAAGTAGGAAGCAGAAAAATTACTTCTATGACCATTAGGGATGGAGTTTACTATTCCAGAGAAAACACCAGTAATTATATCTCCCATTCACTGGTAAATTCAGTACCTTCCAACAGTGTGGACACGTTCCTTAACTCTTTACTGTCCTGAAACAGCCATTTAAAAAGAACTTTTGAGTCAAGGCATGATCTGATTCTCTCATTTCTTCTTCAAATGCATTCACACTCAGCACTGCTCAGTAAGCTCACTTGATCTGGAACAAAAGCTACACAGATCTTTGGTAGTTATCAAAAGCTCAGTTTCAAGACTGGAGAGCATTTCATTCCTAAAGCATAGCAAATCAGTCAGGGGAAAATGGAAGTGACTCTGTGCAATCTCCCATTCTCAGGGTAATTCACTTTAAAATAAGGAGAGAGGGGTATTTATAGACTCGCTGCCATCACCACTGGCTCCAAGATGGGCTCTTGGTCCTCTGAAACCCCAGCCAGCAATTCAGTCTCCTTCCAAGGACTCTTCAGAAAGGTTGGAGGGCAGGGAATACTGCAGCTGCGGGCAACTCTCTGGATCTGGCTGTGGCTGGATTTGCTTCTCTCCCCCAGTTCCTTCCACATGCTGCATGCAAGACATCAGCAGCACCCTGTGAATCTGCAACTCCTGGAGAAAATCAACCCAGCTTAGTGTATTCCCAGGCATTGCTACAACCACTGGGTTTTGCAAACAAAAAGAGACTCAATTCCCCAGTTGAATCCAAGCTGCAGTTTGTCTTGTCTTGCTTGCACTCAACCACGGCTGCAGAAATGGAGACGAACTGCAGAGCTGCTCTCAGGGCAGGAGGTGCCACCACCAGCACTGCAGAGATGGGCCACAGAAGAGGCTGAAGTGTTTACCTACACATCTTGGAGCAGACTTTGTAATTTAATTCTCATTCCTTTATAGTTATTCACACATCCAAGAAAGTGTGCTGACACGGACAAGGCTGCCAAACAGCCCCTGTGTCACTAAATAGCTGCTCAGTGCTGTGGGCTGTGCCCACCTGCGGCTCCTGGCCGCTGGACAGAGCATCCTGGCCAGCAGGTGAGTGACACCTCATCGTACAGCTCATTGTGAGAGCTTTGCTAAGTGGATATAATTAATGGCTGTAGAATGACATTTAAACATGTGTTTGATACTTTCTCCTAGATTTAGGACAGAATTACACTACTTTGCATTCTGATTAATTCTTTTAGCCTGCAACTGACTTCAGATTTGCATAAGCAGTGTAGTTCATGCTTTCTGCTACCAAAACCCTAAAAGCAGGATGTTTTTCAGATATTATTTTGCTTTCAGTATTTCACATTAATTTCCATGGTGCGTTTGTCATCGTTCAAGAACATACAATGCACTACCAGCTCTATTATTAATGCCAACTCAATAGAATAGTGTCAGAACAATGATGACATCTTGCTTGCATGAATTTCAGCTTTTCTGATAAAACTAAAAAATTCTGAGCCTTATGTGTAATTTTTTCTGACCCTGCATCTTGTTTAGCATATGACATTCTTTTTATGGATTCCCCCACCATGGGGATGCTCAGCCCTGAGACCACTGCTGGCACATTGGTGCTCACAGTTTTAAGACTGTTTATGCAAAAGAGAAGCTTGCAGCAACCATAATAAAAACATCACAGCACTACAGAGAAAGGGCTCCAAGGTGGAGCTCATGCTCTCTGCAGGTTTCCGTGATAAGCTCTGCAGTACCTGCATCTGGCAGTCACTCCCTGTCAGCTAAGCAGGGTAGAAACAAAAGCACAGGCAAATTAACTAGGGAAAAGGAAGACCTGTTTTCTGCCCATGGACTCAAGGTTCTTGTCTAGAAAGGGTTTCTTTCACTTGTCCCAACTCCTGGTTAATGAAATGCTTCTCCTTTCTGCCCCATGACACACACACACTGTTCTTCATTACATTACCCACCAATAAATCCCCAAAAGACGAAATATTTTCTTCATTTGGGAAGTGTAATTAAATGTCCTTGATATAAAGCCACATTTCCATATCAATCTTTTGTGCTTTCATCCAGGCATGCCACTAAGCCTTTACTTGCCAGGGAGGAACAAGGGAATTCTGTACTTTTCTGTGGGAGGACAGACACTTCTCAGTAAACAACAATGGGTACTCAGGTGTGGAACCCTGCCTGTTCAGACTGTTATTTGTGAATATTACAGGATGACCTTGTTTTGGGATGTCATAGTTGACGTCTCAGTTCCAGTTTAAATGCCACTGCTCTGGAGGTCCATACGGTCCCTCTGCCCCTCTGTGCTGGCTGTCAGGGTCACCTGATCAGTGTGGGACTCATAAGGGAGATGAGACATCTCCTGGTTTTCCCATGTGCCACAGACTGAGACAGATGCTCCAGCTGTAGGCTCTCACAGCTGGTGACAGTGACAAACCTCCCTGTTTGCCCAGACAGGTGTATGAAAAGTAGAATCATAGAGAGGTTTGGGTTGGAAGGGACCATCTATTTCCAACCCCGTTCCATGGGCAGGAACATTTTCCACTAGACTTGGCTGCTCGAAGCTCCATCCAAAGAGTCTTGAACACTTTCAAGAATGAGGTATCCACAACTTCTCTGGGCAGCCTGTTCCAGTGCCTCACCACTCACAGTGAAGAATTTCTTGCTAATATCTCATCTAAACCTTCCCTTTTTCAGTTTAAACCCATCAGCCCTATGGAAGTACTCGGGATGAAGGAAATCTTGGAAATAATTTCCTTGCTTACAGGGAAAGGCAGAGTTAGGTCATCTGTAAAACAAAGCTTCCTTGCTGTAGTGCTTGTTTTAGAGATCAGGAATACAGGGTTGCAAGGCATCAGTGCATATACAAATTGGAGAGCACAGTTCTCACACTCCATTCCCCGCTGCCAAGCCTGGAAGAGCACTGGACAGCCCAGAAAATCTTTGGCTTTGAAGAAAAACTTGCAAACAGCAAGGAAGAGACCTAGCTGTTTTGCAAACCAAACCCTGTAATCTGGAAATAAGTGAGACGGTGTAGCCAGTAGCAGTCTCAGAGCAGGAAACCAGGGAGCTGGAGAGCAGAGGCACACATGGTCCTGCAGGTCCAGTGTGCACTGTGGGAGAGATGGAGAGAGATGAACACAACAAGAAGTTGAGGTGCTGTGGGGATGATGAATCAGTAATAAAAGATGCTGCTTTGGGGCATGGAACAAAAAGGGAAAAGTGAGGAACAATGTCAAAACAGGAGCCATGTGAAACTGCCTCCTCAAAAAGTGTTCTGAACACAGAGCATGCCCTGACTAAACAGAGTGGATCTCTTCTGCTTGGGAAGTGTCAGCAGACTTGCTGTGGCACTGCAGTTTTGCTGGTTATATGCTCACTGTGGATGCTCCAGTTCACACCAGTGCTGCCATGGTGTTAAAAGCTAAATACCGCTTGCTGGGCTGAAAATCACCTGGCAGAGCCAAACCCCACACTGTCCCTACTGCCCCTGCAGATGTTTGGATGCAGTGAACAAGAAATACGCTCAAGCAGTTTTATCCAGAAGCTCACACTGACATTTTTATCCCATTACAGTCACACACACACTCAAAGAGCCCAAACACATCAGGCCAAAGGGCACCACAAGAATTCAAACAGTTTCAGTCTCTTCTGCAACTGCTCAGACATGTCATATCTCAGTGTTATTCCTCACAGAGTATTCAAGCCATAAATTCAGACACAAAAGTTGTTTCTTCCCTTGATTAAGCTGCATGGCCAGATTAAGCCTGTGTATGAATGTCATTTCCATGGGTGAATATCAACCTTTCCTGAAGAGCAATGGAAAGCTGCTGGGCTGTCTTTGGCCTATTTGCTGGGCTCTAAATTTACAGTATTGTTTATCAGATTTCTCAATATTTACACTCAGTTCCCATTTCAGTAAACAGATGACATATGACACTACTGTTCAAAAACCCCAGGGAAATGAAAACTAGAAACTCTTTGCAGCAGAAACCCACAAATGCAAAAGATATTGAAATTAGCTTCCTTCCAATGCCTTTTTCTTTGTCCATTATTTATAGATAACATGCAGTTCATATGTATGTAGAGCATGAGCACTGCTGGGAGATAGGCATTGCTTGATGGATCCAGACTCTCAGTATTTTTAACTCACACAGTGACAATTTCCAGATGCTTCAGGAGAAAGATTTCTGTAGGGAAGGATAGTAGGAAGGCTGGCCCCTAAATCGAATTCTTCTTTACTGAAAAACTCGGTATGTGACAGAGCGTGAGGAATATACTCTGCATTTTTGGAAGCTCGGTTGAGTGAAGAATGAGAAAATGTCCCTGTTTGTACATCAGTGCCTGGCCCTGTCTGAATCCTGCATGGTTCTGACACTCCTCATGATCCCTGGGCATTGAGTTACCCAGGTGAGGGTCTTTTCATGAATGTGTTTGAGATTTTTCTTTTTTTACTAGACTATGGAACTGGCCATGCCTTTCACTTTGCTTTGTATCTTTTTTTGCAATATTTTTGTTTATCTCTGTTGGCAGACAGTGACCTACAGCACTTGGTGATGCCATTGCACATGAGCTGTCCATTGGCCTGTCCACCTTCTGCTCAGGAAAGCCCTTTGGTAACAGCCCCAGATGAAACCTCTCCCTTAAGGGTACTTTGTCTAGACTTGAAGAGCAAGGAGGACAGTTCATGAAATAAGGGAGTGTTTCCAAATGTGTGCAGCATCCTGGTTTAAACTGCAGAGTCCTTGCAAGGCTGTTGAGTCTGAGTGGTAGCCCAAGCCTTGCCCCAGGATGGAAAGGCTGCCAGTGCCCCAGGGAGGTCTGTGAACCGCACAGGATAATGCCAGTGAGCACAGCTTCAGAGGAGTCAGGCACTGAGAAAGCAAACAAGTCCCTGGCTGGGACAGGACCATGATATACGGCTTTTGCCTCAGAAGGAGGAAATCCCTCTTACTTAATTGAAGGGAAGCTGTTGTTTCTTCTGTATTGCACTTTTCTGTTTTTAATTAAATTGAATAATTTTACATAATAAATCAAGAAGTGCACCTGCAGTAAGCAATGTAGATTGGGCAAAATGTTGATTTTAATTATGCTAAGTTTATTCAACCATGTTAATGCCAGTAACTCCATCTGGCTGGAGCAGCAAGCATGGTTTAGCATTTATTTCCAGGTATACAGAGCTATGGTTTGTGCAGTCTGAAAAGAGATGAGCCGCTGAAAGGAATTTGATTGCAATGTTTTATTTAGCAAATTAAGCTTCAAGAACATAATAATAGCAAATAACATTCTATGAACTCCATCTGCATCAGAGTTATAGGGGGACATTTCTGGCATATAAATTAGCTTAATATGGCACCAGTTTTGGCAATGGTTTTAATTCAGTAATCTATACCTCAACGAGTTAAACAGATGAGGGGATCTTAAAAATTATGTTTTATTGAGTATTAATGTGATACTTTGTTATAATACAGACCAGCTGCTAAGGTGTGACAACTCTCTTTTGTGTTTCTTGGTTCATATTAATTCAGTTTTTGTTAAGAACAGAAGTTTTCTTCTTTTCTAGTGCACAGAGGAAGGCAAACTACCCAAAGACAGGCATATTTTCAGAGGCTGCAAAGCTGTCAGTACAAACTCATTCATTCTGCATTTAGACTTTGAAGAATGTGCACAGCGATGAGGGCCCTATCTGAAAGAGCTGTGCGCTACTTTTTAAGGGAAAAAGCAAATGTACAACCTCATTAACATGAGTTACTGTTGTTAAATAGCCAGGAGATATGGAAAGAAGCAGCAAGTTGGCAGGCCCTTGTGGTTCATGAGCCAAATTAGTATGGAACTGAAGAGGCTGCCATGAAAAAGAAACTTTTTGCATAGTGATTTACAGTGCAAGTGCCTAAGCATAAACCAGAAATACTTTAGGGGTTAGGAAATGGTGAGATTTAGTATGTATTTTTGTGATGATGAAATAAATTCTTCCTTTTTTAATAGCATCTTCTGTAAAGCTGCTTTTTAAAGAGGTCAGTCCACTAGATACACAGCAGATATGGGATAAGAAGAGCTCATCTTCCTGAAAGCTACTGCAGATGTAGTCCCTAGTCCTGATGTCTGTGGCTAATCTCACAAGTATTCACACAGACTATGCCTGAGATGTAAGATTTACAATATAAACCACAACAGAAAACAGTCTCTTTTTCAGCCTGAGGTTTGCCTGAAAAATATGAATAATTACAGTGCTTTGTTCTCAGCTGATTTTATGGAAAACAGAAAACCCAGACACCTGTAGTCTTCAGGTTCAGAGTATTTCACCACAAAGTTTCTACTCTTTCATTAGAGAACCCCAGTGTACAAGAAGCAAGAGCTGAGTTGCTTATCATATAAGGAACACAGCTGCAAGCAAACAAATCCCCTCTGGTGACCAGGTTCTCCTGTGCAAGGCGTTATTCAGATGTGTGCAGGATGGGACTGCTTTGTTCCAAGGAACTCAGCAGACCTGGGAAATGAAAAATACAATGTGACTGCTAAGAAATGATAAACAGAGGGACGTGTACATTATGTTGCCAGTGCTGGGCTGGGCTCAGCTTCACTGCAAAATTATATCCCTAACAGATGTCACTATGGGGGGAAATGGTGGAAAAATAATTAGTGTTAATGGCAGCTGAGTAAATTAAACTTGCAGACTCGATTACGTGGTACTCCTATCTTTGTAGGTGCTGTGAGGATCCCTAGGATGGCAGACAAATGGGTCTGGATCATCTATTCACCAGCTGATATTTGAGTTGAAGTGCAAGAATAAAGACACAAGTCCCACCACTGTAGCAAATGTGGCATCCTTTAGGCACGTGTTTTGGGTACTAGCTTGTTTGTCAGTGTGGTCAGTTGACCACACTGTGGCTGGACCAGGTGTCAACCAAACCTACTCAGCTACTCCCTTCCTTAACTGGACAAGGGAGAGAAAATATAACAAAAGACTCATAGGTTGAAATAAGGACAGGGAGATATCACTCAGCAATTATTGTCATAGGCAAAACAAAATATTTGAGAAAATTAATTTATTGTCAATGAAAATCAGAGTAGGGTAACGAGAAAATAAAAACCCCTAAATTTTAAAACACCTCCCCCTCACTCCTCCTTTATTCCCAGGTTCAACTCACTCTTGAGTTCTCTGCCTTCTCCCTCCCAGCAGCACAGGCGTACAAGGCATGGAGTCTGTGGTCAGTTTAGACAGAGACATAGGTTATCTCTGTCATTTCTTCTCCTCAGGTTGTCTCTGTCGTTCCTTCCCTTGCTCCAGTGTGGGGTCCCTCTCATGGGAGACAGCTCCCAGTTCTCCAATGCGAGTCCTTCCCACAGTTCTTCACAAACTGCTCCAGTGTGGGTCCCTTCCATGGGGTGCAGCCCTCCAGGCACAGATGCTCCAGTGTGGGTCTCCCACTTGTTACCACAAGTCCTGCAGCAAACCTGCTTCAGTGTGGGCTCCAGTCTCCATGGGTCCACAGGTCTCGACAGAAGCCTGCTCCAGCATGGGGCCACAACCTCCTTCAAGCATCCACCTCCCCCAGCATGGGGTCCTCCACAGGTGCAGGTGGATCTCTGCTCTACTGTGGATCTCCACAGGCTGCAGGGGCACAGCTGCCTCACCATGGGCTGCACCAAGAGCTGCAGGGGAATCTCTCCTCCGGTGCCTGGAGCACCTCCTGGTGCTCCTTCTCCACTGATCTTGGTGCCTGCAGAGTTTTTTCCCTCGCATGTTCTCATTCCTTTCTTCTGGCTACTGTTGCACCACTTCTTAGATACATTTTCCCAAAGGAGCTAGGTAGCACTGTCACTGATGGGCTCAGCCTTGGCCAGTGGTGGGTCCATCTTGGAGCCATCTGGCACGGGCTGTGTCAAACACAGGTGAAGCTTCTAGCAGCTTAGAAGTCATCCCTATAGCATGTCCACTACCAAAACATTGCCATGCAAACCCAATACATTCAGAGACCAGGGAGACAGCTTCTCACCCCATGATGTATCTCTGAAGGAGCAGAGAGGGATGGAGGATGAGGGATGCAGGACAATGCAGAGACTGAACTACATCTCTGAATTGGGTTTGGAATACAGTGCCATAAGAAGCAAAGAAGGCTGCACATCACTGTCTCTCATCAGAGAGGGCAGTGTCCATCTCTAGAGCAGCATAAAGTACATGCTGGAAAAAATCTTGAGGGGAAAGAAGGGGTCTGGTTTGGATCATTGCTGTGACAAAGTCTACAGAAAAGGACTGACATTGTGCTGGAGGACAAAAATTAATAAACCCGTTTGTATGCCTCTGCAGAGCATGGGGAGGCAGTGGGAGCTGGGCTGCTGCCCAAGCCCAGCGTGCCCCTGCAGTGGCCTTTATTCAGATCCAGATCATCCCGGAGAGGACAAGAACTTTCCTGTCTGCTCAGGGTTGTGGCCATGCCAATGTGCCCCAAGGAACACGGCAGTCCTGGCAGGGCAAGCAGGACAGTGGGGCAAAGAGACACCCAGGGAAGAGAGCTTCTGGTTTTCTTAATTTTTGTGTAGGTTGTGAGGGACTATTCACATCTAACCAACTTGTCCTTTCCATTGTGAGGCCTCTGTTCCCTGCTGGAGCGAGTATTCCTCCCCGTGCCCTGCCACCAGCTGCGTGGTGCACACCAGGCACTGCAGCTTTGCCAGTAGCAGCCTGACCCCAGCAGCAGCTGCACTCCCTGGCCAGGGGCCCTCCCGCTAGGACAGAGTTGGTGCCCCTGGGGCCGTGCAGGGACATCGTGCCCCTTCACTCAATATGTGTTTTCCAGAGCAGCTGTATTTATAGGAGGAGATGGAGAAAGGAAGATGAGCATTGCTGATGGCATTGGGCTGGTGGTTGCCTGCTGAGACAGTCTCCTATACTTTGGTGCTTATTTTGGTTTAATATATTGCCCATCTATGTTTATTTTACAGGTGTTTATTTTGGATAGGGCTCTGTTTACATTTCTGTTTTTACGGGGAGTGCACATACGTTGCTATTTACTTTGCCAGGACTTGGCATCCCTCCTCCTCCCTTCCACCCAGCCCTCACTTTGGCCAAGCCACCACTCATGGCCAGCAAGTTAAAGGCTCCTTTTGCTTTCAGCCCACTTTCCACCCACCCACTTGAGTCCCTCACTGAGTCAGCTTTGACAAAGCATGTTCATGCTTCAAAATGCTTCAGAGCATGGCTGGTATCAGCACTCCCTATCCCCTCCACCTCTTGGTGCACCACAGGAGGACAGATGTGACGTTCTTCACATGCAAAGCATCTGAATTATGCCACTGGAAAAGGCCTTTCTGCCTCTTCTCTCCTCACACAGTGACCTGGGCTCAGCGGGAGCTTCACATGCCCCTGGGCCATGTCTGCACAAACCCAGCTGCAGTTTTTCCACTGATTTGTGCTGAGGTGGTGGAAAAGCTGACAAATCAGATCTTTCCTGTCCAGTCCATGAAGTTAGGTAGGTGGAGCTTAACTATTTCTTTAGAGGGAACGAAGCCACTGAATATCTTGTACATGAGGTTTCCCCCTCTGTGCCAGCTAAAAAAGGCAGAATGAGGATGTGCTACACACTAACTGAGCTCTCACATTGTCTCTCTTACCAAAAACCATGGCTGAAGTTTCTAGGAAACAGGAATAACATTCACTCAGCCTTTACTCGCAGATGAGCTCACTTCTTTTCTCCAATTTCTTTTTGCAGCAAGCTCCTGTCACTGTTTTGCTGGCAGCTGCTTTGCATCTCTTTTGTTAGAAGTTTCGGGTTCTCGGCCTCCTGCCCAGTGTGTGGGCTTTGCTCAGTGGTCCCCCTCTGACACCATGCCACCATTCCTGCCTTTTTACAGTGGCCCTTACCAGGTTCACTAGAGCTCCAGTGATGGGAAATCCAGCCCGGTCACTTGAGGGCATTGCAGACCCCTTCAGAGGGAACACTTCAAGTGATGCTGAGGAAGGGCTTTGTTAAGTTTGCAGTGTAACAGATGAATATACACTGATTCCTCTGGAAGAAAGTCTATGGCATTTTTATGACTCTTAGAAGTGGATGCTGAGATGTGACAACTAAAAACTTGAGACCTCTTGCCTATTTTTGTGTTTTTATATAATTCACGGGTAAGAGCTGTGTATGCCTTACAAGCACTCAAAAATTATTCAACTGAATGTGCATCTGCCCTACAAATAGTGTGCACATGTGTTTAATACCACTTGAGCTAGCAAAGTAGTCATCTCATTTGAGTCTTTTTCCTCTGTAACACAGCTGATTAACAAAAAAGTGAAAATTTGATGGGAGAACTCTCCTTTGACAACCTCTGACGCCCAGACAGGACAGTGTCACAGACCTCAGATCTGTACAGACCCCACCGCTTCTCCCACCGATGGTGGCAGAGGACATCAGTTACCTCCTAATAGTGACCTCCCACCCTTCAGGTGCCACAGAAATAGTTCTGGTCAGGAAGATTGTGTTTCCAGGCAGAGTAAACCTGAGGAACAAATATAAACACTCTCGTCTGTCCTTGAGAATGACAGCACTGCTCTAGCTCTTCCAGAGACACCTTTCCTCAGCTCTTTTGGCATCTGTCAGGTGCCTGCAACCAGGAGACTCCCAGGAAGGCAAGAGGTGAGGAGCCATTGTGGAGTTGTTCTTCCAAGAGACAAGGATGAACCTGGGTGAAGGAAGAAGGATGACTTTCTCGATATGGAAGTACCTATAGCATGAGGCCAAGCTTTGGATTTGTGTGCTTTAGGGACATGCAGAAGTGACAAACTAAGGACTGGTGGATTCTCCCTGGGGACAGGAAGAGCCATGGAACATAGAGCAGCCAGCCTCAGTCCCTGCCTCATTAGCGTTGTCTTCCTTACATTCTCTCTAGGGCAGAATTTCTTTCATTAAAACCAAGGTCAAAACCTATGAAAACAATTAGACATTTGAAGTTGTCCCTAGCTGGGAAGTGGGCACCTGAATCCACAGTTTAGGTTCTCCAGACTACTCTTGGGCTGGAAGTCTGGACGATGCTGGAGGTATACCAGCACCTGAGATTTTTGCATTTGCACTGCCAGTTGTGCCAGGTGAACGTGCATTGCCAGAGGCCTCACGGATCCCTGTGGACCCCATCTGGTGCTCAGAGAACATAGGCTCTTCTCCATGAAAGGTTTCAGTCCTGTTCTTCTCCTCACAGCCACTCCATCAAGGTGGGCAGAGGCTGAGTACAGGAAAGTGGAGGTCCTGGGACTTCTTCTGTCTGTCCAGTTGGGTCCATCTCTATCTGGGAGCACACAGGCACTGAGACCTCCTGGCTCAGGAGCTGTCACACAAGCCCTTCTTCTCTCTGGGCCTGCTCCACTTTACCTGGCTCTCTCAGAGCTCTGCTAGTACAAGAGCAGCTCAAAGGCCTGGAAAAATGGATGCATGGGGCTTTCACTTATGAACCCTCAGCACCAAGCCCAGGAAATGAATAAAATAGATATTGACTAATCTATATAGATAATTCATGTATTTTATGCCCAGTTGATCTTTAAATACTCCAAGGTCATAGAAATCCTTTGAATTGGCTATTTGCAGAGATCTGACTCTTTGTTGACTAGCACATTAAAATTCTTTGTTTAATTTTGCCACTGAGCACTTGAAAAATACAGGAGGAAATTTGCATTCATCTCCCTCCTGACCTTGTCTGCTCAGAAGAAGTACAGGGTTGCCAGCTCCTAGGAAATACAAGAGTAACAAGATCAGGATTTGAAAACTGTATGAGAGTTCACAGTTGAGAGCTATAGTTCTAGTTCCTGATGTCCTCGTGCAGCTTCACACAGTATTACAGCAGTCTCATTTTCCTGGGGAGGGCTCACAGGTCTCTGCTGCCTGGTGAGATATTGCTGGTAACCTGATGCTGCAGGAGTGCCCACAGTGTAAGTCAGAACCCTAAAAATGGTCTCCAGAAGCTTTCAAACTGTAGTGTCAGTGCAGAAACAAAGCAGACACTGTTCTTGAATACAGAAGATGTGGTGCCTGCTCAGTCATAAAGACCCAGTAAAAACACAGCCATATTCTATGATGTTTTATGGAAACACATTGATTAGAAAAACTGCCATTTCCTGATGAAACATGAAGTCCAGTGCAAAGACATGTAGTCTGTTGCTCCTCCACATGGTGCTGTGGCATCCTGCTGGAGCAGGCGTCCCTCTGCCAAGCCTGAAGCCTCCGCAGCCCCAACAGGATTAGAGCCCGCGGCTCCGCTGATCCAGCCACTGCCCTGCCACTCCACACCAATGCCACTGGGGAGGACATCCCTGTCTCCTGGGAGACCCTGTGTCTTGGGAATCCTGCCAGGCCTCAGCAATTCCAGGATGACGTTTCCTTTGTCACAGCCATCACCTCCCCTGCAGCCACCAGACCCCTCAATTGGCTCCCCAGCAGCAAACAGATGGCTGTGCTCATTGCAAGGGGACAGGGGTCATTCTGAACGCCCTGGTGACCTCATACTGGTTTCTGTGTGTCTTGTGACATACGTAGGGCACAGATGAAAACAAAATGCCTTTTACTTCACTGGAACGGGACAAACCACTCCCTGCAGGCACCTTTCTCTCCTCTGTGACTGTAGCAGGAGCTGAGGCACCTTGCTTAGGTTCATGCGTAGCCTTAGGATATGGGCTTTAGGGGCTGTGATTAAGCATATTGTGTACAGTTACATGGTTATATACTCATATAATTAAAAGTTATTTCAGACTTTTATTGGTGAGCTCTGACACTTGAAGATCCTGAAAAAAAATCTAAGTTATGGTGGTTGTAAACTGAAGGGATGCCAAATTCAGGATTTTTAGTAGGATTTCTCATTACACATTCTTTGACTTTTTACAGCCTCTTCTATGTTCACAACTATTGATTTCTTTTTATTTAAATGTATTTGCAGAAATACTCATTTCCTTTTCTCTGTATGCCTCACCTGCCTTCAGATAAACTTTTTTGGCTCATAAATGGGACAGTTTTGGTTCTCTACTACAGACTCAGCATGTTTGCAAAACACTTAGTGACAATAGACACATTTTCAAGTTAATTACTTAATAGAGATTGAATAGGGGTTCTTTTCATATTGCTGCAAATATGCCCCACGCCTCTATTTCAAATATTGTACTTGTTAGTCACTTAGGCCCTTGTCCAACAACTTTTAATATCACTGGAAAGACTGACGCTGGCTGCAGGGACTGCTGGATTAGGCATCACAGTGCAATAGTTCTGACATTTGCAAGATTTTTTAAGCTGTTTTTACTCATATTATTGCAAGGTGTGAGGCTGGTTGAGTTCCCAGCTCCATGTATAAGGGGGGAGGGGTAGCTCAGGGGGGAATCCTGGCACCGTGCTCCTCATTGCCATCCAGTTCCCAAGCTTCTCACTTTATGGTAATTAAGAGGTTTGGTCCTCGTTGCTCAAGTGGGGGCTGTTCCCAGCCAGCTAAATGATATAAAATAAGCAGACATGAGGCATCTTGCAGGGCAGCTGGCAGTGGCTGGAAAACCTTTGTAAAGGCTCCTGCCACTCACGCCCCAAGCACTGCTCTAAGTCAGTGATTAAGCGCTCAGACAGCAGATTAAGAGAGGCTGCTGGGGACAGCTCTCCTGACCCGCCACTGGCAGCACCAGCAGAAGTGTGAACAGGCACAAGTAGCAGGATGTGTCTCCTGAAGGGCTGCAAATATGTGAAACCAGGTTCTCAAATCATCGTGTCAGTGCCTGAATGCACCAGAAGTGCTTTTGTGTGCCAACACAGGCTAAGTGAGAGGAAAAGTGCCTCCAGGTCTTGAGCCAGCTTTTGAAAACCACCCCCAACCAGGCACTCTCTCTGATGCCATGATCCCTGCTGGAGCAGGACTTTCTTTAGAAAACTTGGATCATCCTCCTTCTCCTTTTCCTCCTCCTGCTTCTCCTGGCTGCTCATCCTGGGCATCCCACCTCCCAGTTCTCCGTCACAGCCCAGCTCTCCATCCCTGTCCTCGGAGTCAGCTGATATTGGCAGTACATCCCTGTTCCTGACAGTTATTAAGCTGATTTCAATTTAGAAAACGTTCCTAGAATTTAACTTAAATCTTGACGTTTTGTATTTAAAGAGGAAACATTTTACTGCAAAGCAGCTAAAAGGTTGTGCAGGACCCCTTTCACATAGAGGCTAGTCCAAGATGTGGGACCTCCCCAGGGTGCAGTAGGCCATTCTTCATACTTGGGTACTGGCCTCTGGGTGAAGGAGCAGACTGGTCAGAGACCTGGGCAGGGGGACTCACTCATTTCCCATCACTGTTTGCAGTGATGTTGGGTGGGCCAGGCTGGGCACTTGTGTCCCACATGCCCTTCAGCTGCACAGGCTACAAGTGTGTGGGTTATGTGTCATCCTTCCTGCCCTCCTGCTCCTGTGACAGCTGCTGGCACCTTTTCTTCCTGGCATAAATTGCTCAGGGCTTGCTTCTTGTTGGAAAGGATACAGGTCCACTTCTGATTAGTACTCAAAATAATAGCAAAGCAGGGTTTTAAAAGGCATGGTGGGAGGATGAGAAATAGAAATAATAGAAAAAATAGAAATAGAAATAGAAATAGAAATAGAAATAGAAATAGAAATAGAAATAGAAATAGAAATAGAAATAGAAATAGATACCCAATGCTTTGCAGTGTAGGTAAACTTTCAGTAGGATCAAGGCCACTGGGAGGGGGATTCCAGACCCGCCTGTCCCAGTATATCTGTGATGTCACACACACGCTGAAAACAAGTCCCAGTCTCCTGAACTTGTTAAGTATATCAGCACAGTGGAGTTGGCCTGAAACACTTTTAACAGTCTGACTCTGGATACATTTCCACACTTCTCTGTCCAAAATCTATCTCTGTGGTGAACTAAGCAGTATGTGTCTGAAAAAAACAAATAGTTTCCAAATGTTTCAGGCTTGTTCATGTAAAGAAGTCTCTCATAAATATCACTGAGACTTTACTAGTAACCTCTGATATAATTTGTTTACTGAAATCAGGGTCTGGCTTGCAAGGTCTGTACTCTGAACCACCACAGATGTAAAGTATTCAGAGGGAGCAACATCCTTCTCAGGTGTCTTGAAGTGCCCTCCCAGGGCTGTTTTTGGCTTTGGGTATGAATCTCCTCAGAGGAGCAATATGCCCTGCAACAGCTGTGTTGCTGTCCTAAAGCAGTCTTTCATCTCTCTATTGATTACACCTGGACAAGCTTCACTGGGTAGGAAAACCCAGTACGAGAGGAATTAGCTCTGCGTGTTGAAGGCTCTGGCAGAAGGTAGGAGCTGCATTACAATGATATTGCATTTCTGTAACAGGGTCTCTGGTGGTACCACTAATGAAAATAGCTACCCTATTTAATGCTTTGGTATATTTTCCCCTGTTCCACAGTAAAGGTCACGTATCATAACGTGGAGGGAGCAGGGGCCTTCAGGCTGACCAAAGTCTACTGGTTTTAGTCCCATTCAGCCCTGCTTCCATGTGATGCAATGTAAATCTGTCCTGGATCCAGCTGCTTTTTGGTACTCCAGGGAGCCTCCCATGATCTGGGCAGAGTTACTCCTTGCTTATACCCATGTAAGTAGGAATGGGACAGCAGATGACAGATTTACTTTTTCTTTTCCTTTTTTTTTTTTTTTNTTTTTTTCCAAAGCTGACAGAACAGAGCCAGAAACAGAATCAGCTTTGGTGATAGTGAATACTAGACTTTTCCAGACTTCTGACGTAGTTTATCCTACAAGCCCTAAATTCTGGGGTGTCACTAGACTTCCTGTTTAGTAAGATACAGTGTGAGCTAATCTCAGTACACACAGGACAGGCAGGAATGCTCTCCAACCCAGGCCCCAGTGCTGGTGTTGGTTTAGCTGGGCTAGCTCTCAGTGCTGGGGCATCAGATGAACAGAAGCAGAGAACTGTGAGGTCCATCCCAGCAGGTTTGCAAGTCTGTTACCTGTGCTGTGACCCAGTTATACTGGGTCGTACATTATTTGATGAGAAAGTAGCAGGAACTGTTAAAGTTTAACTTGAACATGAAGGGGGTGGAACAGCTCAGCACAAGTTGAGCTCAACACACGTTCCACATCCATTGATCACGAGACGTTTGTGGAAAAATCTCCTCAGCTGAAGATGAAAATAGCCACCAAAGTGAGGAAGATCATTTGCCTGGAAAGCTGTTAAAATTACAAACAAGTTTTCCATTTACATTGCCTCTTGCCTCTTTCAGAGGGGTTTAAATGACCAACTTGCACAAGATGCCAAGATGCTGTAGCTCTGCTTGAGTGCAGCAAAACCACCTGAAACTTAGGAACTTTGCCTTGAAGAGAGACCCAGACAACGTGAGAATTTTTTCTCCATGCTTGACAGAGGCTTGATGTACTCCCTGGGAGTATGGTTCATGCCAGGGGATAGCCTAGGGACGTGCAGCAGGCTGCATGCCCCAGTGGTGTCCGTCCTAGTTCCAGAGTGGTTGTACTGTGTCTGACTGGGATGGAATTAACTTCCTTTGGTCAATCCACCACAATTATTAATGGGCTCCAGAGTCGCTATGCACAAGGGACAAAATTAGGCCAGTAGTTTTCCCAGCATGCAGAGTAGTCCAGGATGTAGATGGCTCTTGTAAAGGCCTCTGCTTTGTTGTATTGCCCTGCTGTTGAAAATGCTGTATCCTTCTGGAAGATTCACTTTTTTCTTGCCAATTTGCCAGTTTCCATAATTTTGGCACTGTGAGGCTTGTTTCACAGAACCTTTGGATTATGTGAGCTCCTGTAGGACTCCTAGCATAAGTAAAGCTGCAGAATATAAGTGTGGCCTGTAGGTTGCCTTCTGCGAGGGCAGTATGCCAGACTGGGTGCCACGTCCAGGATCTGCTATGCTGTATATAAGCAGGAGCAAAAGATGGCTCCTTTTGCCCTGCTTGGCAGTTAAAATGGGATTTCTTTGAGAATACTTCTCTTTGAGCATGTCTTCATCTCATCTCACTGTGCCCCCAAGCAGCTTTTGAAACTGCTGCCCATATCCAGTCAGACTGGCAGAAGCCTCCTGGGGAAACCTGCCCCTGAAAATACAAGTTCCTCTCTATTTTGTGAAAACTAATAGGTTATTAAAAGAAATCAAAGTTAACACTCTTCCACCCAATGATACACAGAGAGACCTCAGGCCTTCTTTATGCAGTTCTACCAATTTAAACATACTACTAAACCAGCCGTGCAGCACATGATGAAGCCTACCATTACTACAATTATCCATGTCCACCTAACATCCAAAACCATCAGTGTGGAGCAGCAGGAAGCTAAGTCCGAGCATGGCTCCTTCATGGACCCTGGAGGTGAGCTGGGTGCCCCACAGAGGTAGCTCAGAAACAAAATTGAAGAACTGGAAGGATTCTGGAGCTGTCTGCAGATGTGAAGGAGGCTTGGGAGCCTTGTCGTGAAGAATTATTTGGGACATGGAGCAGGTCTGGGGTCACTGTAGTAGGGAGCGTATGGGCCGTAGACATGACTCTAGAGGAAACTAGGTATTCACTTTGCCCCCTTTCATAGCAAAACAGATTTATTTCAGCCAGTAGTAGGAATCAGTTCCTACTTATCCTAGGAGCTTCCACTGTTGCCTTTACTAGCATTATTTTAATTTTAGATGTATTTCTAATGGCTTATTTTGCTTGCTGTTATAAAAATCAAAGGCAGTGCTCATGACAGGGCAAGGCAATAACTTTTCCCCTTCATTTTGGCCTACCCCCTTTCTTTCGATCTTTCAATCAGCTACCTTGATCTAGTCCCAGTGTCATGATCTGCCAGTGTCATGGTGGCCCTGACTTTCTCCTTTGTGTAAATGCCATTTAATGTGTACCCACAGTTTAGCTGCTTCATGTTTATTGTTGCTAATCCACCAAAGACATCAAAGTCCTCTAAAAATTGCCCCTTGGCAATGTGAAAATCTCCTTCATCCAATTCATTTTCCAACAGAAAATTTCCAAGAGATAAATCCAGGCTTATTTTATATTGTTTTTGTTTTTGCATTGCCTAGTTATGGAAAGTTGCATGACAACAGTTCAAAATGGTGACTAACTACCAGCATAGTGGAACTTGCTTTTTTTGCCTTTTAGGAATGACTCGTGCTTTTTTTCCAGAACAGGAGTAGCTTTTGGTAAAACAATTCAAAAGAGATGCAGACAAATAGGCAAGCAGTTAAGAGAAATAAAATGCTTGAACTGTGTCTCCCTTTTATTGTGGACTATAGTTTCAAGGAGCCACTGCTCTTTGCCAAACACCTACCTTGAAAAGGAAAGTTTTGAGGCAAGTCTAACCAACCCAGCAGTAGGGTGAAAGGGGAAATATGTCATAGCCTCCCTTGTGTCCTCAGGGCAGTATCCATGGGATAAGCAGGATGTGCTTGGAAACAGTGATGGCCACTGCTCCATACCCTCCATGCTTTTTTGCAAAGTGTTTTTTAGCTCATCCAGTCTGACCAGAGCAGAAGGGAACAGAGCTAAGAACAAGCTTTGTTTCCTCCAGCCAGGGAGGCTTCCCATTCCTCAAGCATCTCCGCTCCTTCCTAGTTTGAGTTTGTCTGTCTATCCTGTTTTCTCCTTTGACACTGAGATCATCTTGCATGTAGACAACATCTTCATCACCATATTTCACCAGCAAAATATTGCTTTTTGTGCCATTATAAATTAGAGCACTCCCAGGCTCCGCCCTTGAGGAGCTCTGCCATTGTCCACCTGCCAGCCTGCTCCAGGTTCATGAAGCTGTAGTCTACTGGCCAGTTCCTCCTCACCTTACACTTCTTGTAGCTTGGATAGTTTCTGTTTTTTTCTAATACTTACCCATATTGTGCATATTGGGTGGTTTAGCAGAGTCTAGGTAAATAACATTGCCTTTGGCCAGTGAAATCCTTTTATCAAAAGCAGATATTGGCTAAGCTGAATGCATCTGTTTCATAAAGACAGGGGCTTGTATGCTCTTCCTCTGTGTTTGTTCCTCCCTTAAAATTTGACTTCATGCTTTTTATGCTACATAGACCAGATAAAGGGACCCGTATTTGTGAGTATTACTTACAGTCCTTTGATCAGAGACAGACTGAACTAGAAATATTAGTTAGAAACACTTGCTGCCAGACTTGCCATTTAATTTGCCAGCTCTTTCATTATTCTGTGATTCTGAGATACAGATCATCTGTTCTTTTGATTCAAACATATTAAAAGTCTTCAAGTGTTATTCCATTAATATTCATCCCCATATTCTAAGTGTGATTAGCTACCCTATCTTTGCCCCTCTGTTCATTGTCCTGTTGTACTGCAAATTGAGATGAAGGATTAAATTTGTTTTAGGACTATACCTAGATCATCTTTAATTTGGATGTCACTCTTTCACTGCATAATAACTCCTCTCTCTCTTTGTTCTTGTCTTGCTGGGCTGGCTTACAGCATTTAAGTACTTGGGTGAGTTTCATTTGCAAAGTTAACATTGTTTTGGGGCAGTTCTTATTCAATGCATTTCAAAAATTTCAATCTCTTTTTCACTAGTTTCAGGTAACGTTTCATCAAATTCAGCATTAATAAAATTTCACTCTCCTATTTGAATCTTCCTGAAGCAGTTTCATGCTTCAGGAAGATTCAAATGCAGCTGTAACACTTTGCACAGCCCTGGAGAGCACAGGGCTCTGCTCTCTGGCTCCATGATGAGTCTCCCGGGACCAGGGCAGGGAAGGACTGTGAAGGAGCAAACAGGTGCCACTTAATGCCTTGGAGGGTCTGTGACCACCTGGGAGAGGAGGCTGAGCAGGACTGAGTGACAGCAGTGCTCAGACTCAGTGAGTCAGGAGCAGAGATTCTTGCATCTACCCGTTTTTGTCTTGTCTTTGCATCTTCTTAAAAAGTTAATGCATTTGTAGCCTAGATGCCATCCTCAAACTGGGGTGGCATTCACCTCCTGAAGTAAAAAACAGGGTACACCAGCTGGAAAATGCTGCTCTTGACAACACTGATGAAGGGATGAAGGCAAGGCCGGGATCTGCAGTGTCCAGCCGCGGCTTGTCATCTGGCTTACTGGAGTTGTGTCCCTCTCATGTCAGTGAGAGCTTCACTTTTGCTCTGGTTTGTTTTGTTTTGGTGAGTTTGGTTGCTGGGATTTAACACAACTGAGCAACTGTCCCACTCAGAGATAATGTGGGAAAGCAGCCATAGCTTTCACTCTCTGTGAGGAGTCCAGGGACATCTGTTGTGGCTGGATAGGGTCATCTCTACCAAGAACAGGAAGGTACTTCATTAGATGAGGCCTTTCACTCAAAGGACAATGTAGTTCTTTGTTCCTGTAAAAGACAGAAGCCATAAATGCATCAATATTGGTAACTGGATCTTAGAGAATTTGGCTGTTTCTGGGTTGTTTTTGATTTATTCTTAGGGTATTTCTGCATGTTTCTGGCAGGCAGTTGTCAACTCCATCTTATTTGTGCTCTGCAGCAACCAAATATTGCCTAAGTGTGGCTGCCTTCTTTGCTTGGTTTTGGTGGATTTTTTTTTCCGTGTAAACCATACTCGTGTGGTTTCCAGTCAATTCAAACCAGGGGCAGAGTGAGCTCATACCTGCCTGCGAAAAACCATCTGTGCATGCACACCCATGGAGTCCACTAAGTCAACAGAAAGACTGAGTTGATTTGTGGGCATCTGCCTTTACATTCCGGTTCACATAAAGCACTGTTGGGCTCAGAGCACACCCACCTGTTTATCTGTGGGGTGCAGCCATGGAGTTGCCTTACATGCAGGATTGCTTTTATGTGGGGACAGCACACCGTAGCATCAGGTCTGGTTTCAGGAGAGACACAAAACACCAACTGGAGACTGGAAAGGTCTCAAACCTTTGGCTTAGTGTCCAGAGTCCTAACAGACTCCATGTTTGTCATCGCCTGTGGGGAAGGAGTGGAAGATGATTAGAGAGAGGCTATTCTGCTCTCGTCTGCTCAAAGACTGACAGCTTTTGGTTTTGTTCCTGCCACAGATGCCTGGCCATGCAGTAATCATTCCTGCTGCTCCATGCCCTTCTCTTGTTGCAGTGCCAGGGCTGCAGAGCCTGCGGTATGAAAACTTGTGAACTTTGAATGAAAATTTTACCTTTGGGCAGTTGCTGTGAGCTTGCACTGCAGCTACGTGCCTAACTGACATCCACACATCCATCCTTCTCACAGCAGGGTCAGCGACACAGGCAGGTGCCAGCAGCAGGTGCTGGAAAAGGCAAAAGTGAGAAATGGGATGTCAGAGGGATGCAGTTGGCCACTGCTGTTGGAGTTGCTGATCAGGCATGGCCAGGTCCTTCCTCTCAACTTGGGCAGAGTGGGTGCTGAAGCAGTAGGGATGGTCCGTGTCCCAGCACTACAGCTTCTCTGGCTCCTAGTCCTGTGTTTAGGAAATGTATGACAAATTTATCACCACTTACCTTTTGGATATCAAGGGGAGAAAGGGGAAACGTGTGTGTGATCAAGGAAAGGGCAAAGACACTTGGTGTAAGTCAGAAAACAGATGCCAAAAATGCTTTCATTCCTATCTCTTTAGCAGCTACTGACACTAGGAAACCTTTCCATATTATCTGTGGAGGAGGAAGTTAAGGACGTGCCTGCCAGAGATGCTGTATAACAATGTGTGCAAGGACAGTGAGTTGCATTCCAAAGAGCAAAACTCCAGAGCATTCTGAACTGACCTTTTGTTCCATTCTGACCCCTGCCTACCCACTGATAAAAAGCCATGGAAAGCAGGCAATTGAGAATTTACCCATCTAGAACTGAGGAGCAGAGATTAGCAGCTGAGGAGGTGCTGGGTGACTGGGATGGACGCAGAACTGTCTGGGTCAGGACTGGCAGAGAATTGAAGCAGAATGAGTTCTTTATTGTGTCCCAATTCAACCCAGGGGAGATTTTCCTCATGGCAAGATAATGTCAGGGTGGCAATCTGGGACTGGGTGAGGAGGGCGCTGGCAGTGAAAGGCCCGATGGCCCCCAGGTTGTTTTGGGGAAGATGTTCGGGCAGAAGCCTTCACTGCAAGGGTGTACACACAGGCACCATCTGGGCTCCTGGGAGTGGGCTGCAAAACACCACCGTCCTCTGGGGAGGAAAACTGTTCTTCAATACCAAGAGCTGGTATGGCCCCGAGGGCTTCTGAGCCATGGGAAGCACTGGTACCACTGTGTCTCCATGAAGGAAGGAGAACATCATGCTCTCATTCCTGAGGGGGGGCAGTGAAATACCATGTCAAAGGTGTGCTGAAATTCACCTTTTTATAAACTGGGCTGTTCACAAACTGGCATATTTAACAGAAGTGTGATAGAGTATTTCCATGTGGAACTGCAGGCTGGTGGCTGGCGACTTGCTATTACAAATTAAATACTAGCAGCTACTCAGATAAGATAAACTACACAGAAATGGACAGCAGCAACTCAGGGGAAGGGGGAAGAAAAAGAGAGAATGAGAGCACAGGAAAAGAAAAGTAAGAAAAAACCAAAAACATTTGAAATTTGCCAGACGTGATTAACACTGCAAACAATTTTTTAAAAACTGGAAAGATTCCTTTTCAACGTAAGTGGGGCTAAAATACATATGACTGAATTCCTGTTACTGATTTCTGTTCCATTCTCCTTACTGGTGAAAGATTTCTTTGGGAGCAAAAGGGTATTTCTAACTTTTCTTTGTTTTTCTGCACTGCTATCGCTGTGTGCACGGTTGGTTTCCATGATGTTATCAGGCACTTGGGCTCTCATCCAGCAAATACTTAAGCACACGTGTAACATCCCAGCCGGCGTAAGGTTATCCATGTGCTTAGATGACTTTGGGTCAGGATCTTAATATCTCTGTGGCTCAGATGTGACTTCCATGCAGTAAGAAGGAGACACAGAAGAGCCAGACAATTAGAAAATGTTTTTCTGAGACCACAGACATGCTGGCAAGAGGGCTCAGGGGGTAATTCACTACCTGAAATATTATTTCAGTCTGGATGAAAAATTGGTAAATCAATTATTTTCCAGAAGGTGCTGCTTTCAGGCATTGCAAACAATCAGCAAATTCAGTCCTAATTGAGCTAGGTTAGGTTAGACCGTACAAATATCAGAGAGGAGAGGGATGGGCTGTGCTTCCCAGCCAAACAGGCCTCAAGGATGAGGGAGGGTGACCACCAGCAGGACAAGCAATGGTGGCCCCTCCTGCCCACAGAGGTCTTTGCTGAAGACTCAGTGCAGATGAAGACCTTTGTTTCCAAATATCCTTAGTTTGTTTTAAAATGCCCTAAATGCTTTCTTTGATCCAAAGTGCATTTTCTTCCCTGCATGTTGACACAAAATCAATTCTTGTTTGATCCAAATTACTTTTCCATATTTTCTTTCAGTTTGGCCCCTAGATAAAGACACACAATTCAAGTGCATCAATTGATGGAAAGCATCCACATTCAGCAGCAAAATCAGTCTTCTGGCTGGTCCCTTAGGAGGCACTGATTGTGACTGCTAGATGATGGGAATTTTTTCCCAGCGAAGAATATTTCATTTTTTATCTAGTATCTTAAGTTTTTGAGCTGGTCTCCTGGCGTTTCTGTGCCAGTGAAATGGGATTCCTACAAGGCTGTTTCCAGTCCTGCACAATTGCTACTGCTCAGAGGCTAAATGATTGTTGTGGCAGCCAACCTCAACTCCTCTCACTCTCCTGGCTGTGGTTTAGGGAAGAGCAGAGGCTTGAGGTCCTTCACAATAGGAGGAAGGGGATGAGGCCACCCTCTCAGGGGAGAGGTTTGTCGCTGCAGGCTCTGGTAGTGCTATGACATCTGATCTCTGGGCCAGGGAATGGGTCCTGGCTCCTTTTAGATGCTGGAGTAGATGTTGTCCTGGAAGATGTGCAAGGTAGCAGAAAGTGAGTTTTATCTTACTCATGGTTCAAGATGCTTTTCCCATCTAAACTGAAGGTGAGGGAGTTTCCCAGAGTGAAGCTGAGGGCATTGCAAGGGAAATCCAGGAGAATGAGTAGAGAAAGGAGAGGATTTGGAGACACTGGCATAGGGGAGGAGACGCAAGAGGGATGCACTAGCCCCAAAAGTGATCAGTTCCTATGAGGAAACAGGTGCAAGCAAAACTTTTAAAAGATCATATGAGAAGCTGTTGCCTATCTCAGCAGTGAAAACAATCACTGCAATACTGCCTGAGGATAGATGATAGCATTATTAAGGCTCAAATGTCAGAAAAGTTGCTGCAGACCAAGTGATCCTTTCTATAAAATATGTCACAAAAAGGCAAGTCACACTGCAAGAGCTTTTCCCAGCCCTCAGCAGCAGCCATCAGAGGCCTTTGTTGGGACCAGGTCCTTGCTGCTGATGCTTACACCCTCCCAGAGTCTCCCTTCAGTCTGGGGGCTCTTCTCAGGGTTAGGAAGGATGCTTGGGGCATCCCCAAAGCCACTGGTGCTGTACAGGAAACAAAAATTATTGCTTTGGAAAGCAGAATCTTTCACCCTCCCCGGGAGCGGGAATTAGTGGCAGTAAAGAGTCATGACAGATATATGGAGAGTGTAGGATCTTCTTACAGTGCTGCATTCCTGGGAAACCATCTTCCACCTGATTTGACTGAAACAATAACTCTTTCACTGGGCCACCATCAGTGAACAGGGTGGGCTGAACCACTTTCTCTTCTTGTTTTTGTTCCAAACCCCCCTGTGCTAGTAGTGCCATGGCAGCTGTATCAAAACTAAAATGTCTTTTCCTGTGGGTTTTTTTCCATGTTGTTTTACTACAAGAGCAAAAGTCAACATGACAAGTTTGCTAAGCCCTGTTTCTGTCTCTTTTCTATCTACGTAACCAGTGCCAATGGAAACATTAGCCACTCTTTCAAACAGCAAGCTGCAGAGGCCAGCAAAACACATGTGATTTGTTCTTTGTATTTATTACATCAAAATCATGCCTACTTGCCTTTTTTCTTCCTTTTATTTTTAAAAACGGTAAAAAGTAGTCGGTGTTTGAGAGAAGATTTCAAGATGAAACACTTTCTAAGTGTTGTTTTGATAAGAGGAAAGCCAAGAGTAGATTCTCAGCTGCTTGCATGGATGTGGCTCCTTCTTGAGAGCGGGGATTGACGCCAGGGAAGATCTAGTCTTGTGGGTTCAAAGATCAGCCCATATAGAGTTTCTGCTCCCTGCATGTCTTCCATTTTATGGGCAAACAAATGTTATCTATTGTTAGCTCTGTAGAGTCAAAGAAGTGCAGGAGGAGAAGCTGGATGGTGCCCTACCTCGTAGTACTGCATTTGTGTGTAAGTTATTACACGGGTCCTGATACATGTGTGTTCTAGGTCTAGGTATTAGAGATATCTATGTGTGCATTATGCTACATATGATGCACTTTGCTGCAGTCAGTGACGTTCTGGCAGACTGTCCATTATCTAAGGATAAAGGAGCCAACCCATGTTCCCTAGTACTGCCCTCTGTGGGCCCCAGACTCAGAGGGGTGGGAGGGATGGAGGTGGTCCCAAATGCACAACAGAAACCTTTCCCCATGAGGCATCATGTTCTTATAGCAGGAGGAGGAGTGCCTTTGTATCATGGTCCCAGATGGATGCAATGCATTTGTTTCCCAGCAGGCTTCAGATTTGAAATTGTAGAATATTAGGGGTAGGAAGGAACCCCAAAGATCATCCAGTACTGACTCATATTCAACTTCCCATCGACCAGGACCCCCAGGACCCCAGGTCCCCTTCTGTGGTGCTGCTTTCCAGCCTCTCATTCCCCAGTCTGTCTGGACATCCTGGGTTGCCCCATCCCAGGTGCAGAATCCTGCACTTTCCCTTGTTGCACTTCAAATAGTTGGTGATTGTTCAATCCCCTAATTTCTCCTCTAATTTGCTCCTTTTGATGCAGCCCAGGATTCAGTTGGCTTTCTGGGCTGCCGGCTAAAACTAAACTTTCTAAACTAAACCAAACTAAAAAAAAACACTTAAAAAACCCCCTAAGCTTTCTAAACTAAACTGCTCTCAACTAAACTTTCTAGACTGCCAGCTCATGTTGAGTTCTTCATCAGCCATCATTCACAAGTCCTTCTCTGCATAAAATATCTGTTTAGTATTTTTCCTATCAGTGCCCATGTCTCATTGCTTTGAGTTCATTTGGTTGATTGAAACTACAGAGGAAGCTGTTTTTATATTGGGGGTTTTATCATGGAAAAGTTAAGCTAATTCAGGGAATATAGGTTTTTCTGCCACTTCTAGCAGGATGCTTCAGCTCTCTGAGGGACAGATGCTGTTGCTTTAATTTCTCCCTCGACCGTAGTCCTGGAAAGCTTAGACAGTTACAGCGAGTGCTGCAGAGAAGTAGAGATTTCAGTCAGAAATTCAGAAAATCTCCCTGTGGAGGAGCCACATCACTGGGGAGGTGCAGGAGAACCTCTGCCAAGCCTTGGGAACTGGGAACATCCAACTCTACACTGCCATTATCATATGTTCTTCAGAGCACTGGTCTTCTTTTTTCCCACTTAGCATCTTTCAAGTGGTTGAAAATTGTAACCCTCTCAACATGTAATTAGTACCCCCTTATAAACACTGTGCATGGTTTTTTACTACTCTGTACTGTAGCAGAAATATGCTGTAAAGGTGAGTGAAAGGGATATTTTTATGCTGGAGGACAAAGGTGCTCTGCATACCCATGTGTCTGCAGGTGTGGAGGAGCAGACTTACACAGGAGCAGAGCAGGTGCAGGCCCTTGAGGGTCTGTGAGAGTTGGGGTTGTTCATCCTGGAGAAGAGAAGGATCTGGGGAGACTGTAGAGCAGCCTTCCAGTACCTAAAGGGATTTACAAGAAAGATGGAGAGGGACTTTTTACAAGAGCATGTAGTGACAGGACAAGGGGTAGTGGCTTTAAACTGAGAGAGGGCAGGCTGAGATTAGATATTAGGAAGAAATCATTCTCTGCGAGTGTGGTGAGACACTGAAACAGGTTGCCCAGGGAAGCTGTGGCTGTCCCATCCCTGGAAGTGTTCAAGGCCAGGCTGGATGGGGCTTTGGGCAACCTGGTCTAGTGAAAGGTATCCCTGCCCATGGCAGAGGGATTGAAAGCAGATGATCTTGAAAGTCCCTTCCAACCTGAACCATTCCATGATTCTGTGATCCTGCCTGGCTGTCTCTGCCAGCTCTTTAGGGAATTAGCAAAATGGTTTTTTGAATGTTTTGTGACCATCAAAATGCATATGTTGTATCATTCCGTTCTGTGAAAAGGCTTCTATAAGAATTAAAAACCATTAAAATCTCTCTCAGGTGCACGCATTTCTGTCAGACCAATAGAAAGGAATGCACTACACAGTATTGAGGGATATATTTTTAAACTGCGAACCCAAACTTTATGTAGTATTGTACAAACATTGCCATTAAGTGAAAGAATACATCTGTATGTTATGATACCATTTTATTGGTGGGTGTTGACATGAAGTTTCAGCCTCCTATATTGGATTAATATGTGGGATTATGTGCAACACATGTAGTAATCAGTGGGGTTTTTAAAATTCATCACATTATTCTTGTTTTGTTAAACAGTTACAGGTTTCCTAGCTAATTGTGAATATCTTCTTTTTAAGGCAAGAATTTTAGACAGTGGGGGCTGCCTTATTCTATTGTAGTAAGTCTTTGAGCCCTCTTCACTGCTTTGCACTGACGCCCAGGGGCAGCTCAGGATCTCAGAGGGCTTTTCCCCCTAACACCAACTGCCCAAGAAAGCCCCTGTGCAGCACCAGTGCTGGAGAGGTTTTAGATAAACTGTGCTGGAGATGCACTACTCACTAAATGCTGCATAAACCAGCACTGGCTGTTCATGATCACAGGCTCACAGAATGATTAGAAGGGACCACTGAAGGTCATCTAGTTAAATTTCCCTGCTCAAGCAGGGTTCCCCAGAGCACATCGCTCAGGATTGTGTTCAAAAGGCTTTTGAATATCTCCAGCGAAGGAGACCCCACAATCTTTCTGGGCAGCCTGTTCCAGTGTTTTGTCACCCTCAGAGTAAAGAAGCTTTTCCTCATGTTCAGGTGGAGCTTCCTAGGCATCAGTTTCTGCCCATTGCCTCTTGTCCTATCACTTGGCACCACCAAGAAGAGCCTGGCTCCCTCCTTTTGACACCTTCCCTTCAGAGACCGATAGACATTGATGAGGTCCCCTCAGTCTCTCTTTCTCCAGGCTAAGCCCGCCCAGCTTCCTCAGCCTTTCCTCATAACTGAGGTGTTCCAGTCCCCCCATCATCTTTGTATCCCTTCACTGGACCCACTCCAGGAGCTCCATGTCTCGAACTGAGGAGCCCAGAACTGGACAGAGAACTCCAGATGTGGCCTCAGTAGGACTGAGTAGAGGGGCAGGATCACCTCACTTGACTTATTGGCCACACTCTTCCTATCACCCCAGGATACCTTTGGCATTCTTGTCCACAAGGGCACACTGCTGGCTCATGGACACTTCACTGTCTACCAGGACCCCCAGATCCTTCTCCACAGAGCTGCTTCCAGCAGGTCAGCCCCATCCTGGTGCCTGGGGTTGTTCCTCCCCAGATGCAGGACCTGCATTTGCCTTTGTTGAGTTTCAGATGGTTCTTCTCTGCCCATCTCTCCAGCCTGCTGAGGTCCTTCTGAAGGGCTGCACAGCTCTCTGGGATATCAGCTGCTCCTCCTGGCTTTGTGCCATCAGTGAACTTGCTGAGGAGGCATCTGCCCCTTCATCCGAGTCATTGATGGATAAGTTAGACAATATTGGACTCAGTATCAACCCTTGGGGAACACCATGAGCTTACACGCCTCCATCTAGACCCCGTGTCACTGACCACAACCTTCTGAGCGCCACTGTTCAGACAGTTCTTTTACCACCTCACTGTCCACTCATCCAGACCTGATGTTCAGCTAAATATCCCAAACACCTGCTGCTCTCACAAGTGGGAGAGATGCAGAGGACTCAGTGGGGCTCAGTGGTCCTCTCACTGCCCACTAGTTCTATGTCCCTTCCATTCTCCTTCTGCCTTGGATGGGGGGAAGACCTTCCCAGAACCCCTTTATACCCCATCTCAGGTTATTTTTAAATTTCTAGTATTTTCTCTTTCATCTCTTGCAAAGGGGCCAAAAGCCATCCTTGGCTGGGGCTGCCTTGTTGTTGGTATTTGCAGATCCTATGTGGCTTTACATCTGCTTCCTCTTTTCAGAGCTATCTATTGAGGTCAGTTCCTGGTACTTCATATCCTGGGCACTGGACAGTAACCATCACTGACTCAGATGAGCTCAGAAGTATCTTCTTGTTGCTGACACTTTGTCTTTCCTCTCTGCATCTCACAGGTGAAAGTCTTTCCCTTCTCCAGCATCTTCTGTGTCCTACTCCTGGTGCATGCATGTGTTGTGGGGCTCTGGTAAGGTGAAGCGGAGAGAGAGAAAAAAAGGAAATTTGGAGGAAGGAGTGGATTTTAGCTAGAGTTACAAGGAAATTGGAGACACTGGTGTTGTGTCTCTTCCTGCAGGATAAGGCTGCACAGGTGAGTCAGAATCAGATGGAGACAGGCACTGCTTTGTCCCCCTCCCTGTGATGTTTTGCTGGGAGCAGCTGGAGAAGCATCATATCATATGCAGGCTAGCAGAAGGACCAGATATCGAGGCTAAGGGACACGAGGCTGAGCTGGCCAGGCAGCTCTGGGGGCCAGCCCGCAGCTCTGTATGGCTGCTGCCCCTCATCACCACAGCATGGACCACTGCTGCCTCGCCCCGAATCTGGGCAGAGATGGGGGTGGCGAAGCATCTGTCTCTGTGGCTATGAATAAAACTTCAGCTGTGTGTCATTTAGAAAGACCCTAATTTTAGCTAGCCAGCACATCATTGAGGTGCCCGAGCACCCTCGGAGGGCAGATCTTGTGCCCCTTTGCTTGGGCAAACCAGGTGTATAATGTCTTTTTTTCTGCCGGAGATTGGGGATGCAGGAAGAAGAGGAAGGGCTCGCGTTTCTTACAGGGACAGGGTTAAGAGAGAGTCGGCGATGGGACCAGCCCCCGGCGCAGCCAGCTCCAGCAAGCCCGCGGTGTTTGGGTTGTCCGGGCGCCCGTGATGGCTCCAATGTGCGCGCAGTATGACAGATGACCTATTGAAATAATTTCGGAGCAGTGCTGGGGTTGCCAGGACAACCAGTGCTCCCTGGGCCGGCGCCTGGCCATGTGACGGCCGCCTTGACGTCAGCTGGAGGCTGAGCCTGCGGTCCCGGCCGCGCAGTCAAAGCCGTGCGGGAACCCGGGGGATGCTGGAGTCATCCCCGCCGCCGCCGCCGCCGCCGCCGCTGCTGCTGCTGAATCTCAGGGGCTGCCAGAGCATGGACTATTAAAAACTTGCATTTCTGCAGTGTGAGGTAACCATTTGCTTTATGTTCTCATTAGGTTTGGATTATTTTCCCTTAAAAAAATAGAATAGAAGCAGCTTGTATCAGTGACTGATTTTTTTTTTTTCACTTGTTTGTTTTGGCTGGAAGTTTGCCTTGATGAACCAGCCCAGCACTATCAGATAAATGCAAAGCAGCTTCCAGTTACTAATTCTGTGTGCAGATGGCAAAACGGAGTTAAATATAGATTAATGATCCATGAAAGGACAATAAAATGATATCGTTCTCATTTGACACTTTAGGAATATAAATGAACGTGAGTAATCCTAGGCTAATGCATTCGGGAGTTAAAGGAAATTATGTTTAGGCATTGTGTTTTTATACCTCTGTTGGAATTTGTAATTTCTTAATGCTGCCCAGTTCAGGCGGGTTTGTACCCAGTGTGTCCAGTGAGGGGGGAGCCAGCAGTCAGTGCAGCCAGGAGCAGCTTAAAATCCAACTCTCAAAGTTCGAGCATTTAAATCATCTTTGTTCACGCGGAGTCCCTGCACCCTGCGCGGTCCCCGGGCTTTCTGCCCCTCTCCTGGGGCACGCGGCACTCTTGACTGCATAGTGTTTACAGAGGAAAGAATCAAAACCTTCCTGAAAAATTATCTGAAATATGCCAAGAGAGCAGCATTGCTGTAACACAGGCTTTTACCCTTTTTCTCACAGGCACACACACAGGGCTTGTTTTCTCTCTCTCTCTCTCT
>VYXC01010460.1:1101870-1226570 GCA_013397175.1 Platysteira castanea | reverse complement strand
TTTTTTTTTTTTCCTGTTGTGGATTGAGAGCAGTTAGAATAGCTAAAAAAAGAACTGCAGCATGAGCAGCATGATTTTTCAATCACCACAGTGATTGAAAAATGAAATGCTATTTGGGTTTTTTGTAAAAACAAGAGGGAGTTTGAGTCTGTTTCTGTATGCACTTACTCCGAGGTGGCTGTTGTGGGGAAGGAGATCCCAGAGCTCCTGAAGTGTAGTGCTACAAGCTGAGTTTGTTTGTGTGGGAACATACAGATTTGTTTTAAGAACAGATTACAGCTGAAGCATCGTGTGCATTGTTTCCTGGAAAAGTATGTTACATCTTTCTTATGTTCCCTAATTATATACTCCTGTTCCCTTCCTCCCAAAGTTCAAAGGGTTTGTCGATAATGGTAATGATTCTCTAAAGCAGCTGCTGGTCTAAAACAATGTGGAGCTACAAAACAATTTAAGACACTGTGTAGTAAAAGATTTTTTAAAATCTATAAAAATTATCCTATTATTGTCAAATGCAGCATAAGTAGTTGTTTCAGAAAGAGAGCCAAGACAGGCATTAAAACTGAAGGCACTTCTCTAAGGAAGTTATAGCTTAATGCTCTGGATTTCACTGCATTTGGCATTCTTAGCAGAGAATAAGGATAAATGCATCTGAAACGTCTAAACCATTTCACTTGGTGTTACCTCATCAGTTCTTTCCAGTTCAACTCTTGTGCCTAAAACATCATTGTTGAGGGGGCTGAAATATTTCACATTGTCTTTATTAAATTCTTCACCTGATGCGACTGCACCAGTGCATGAGGAATCTCGCCTGGCTTCTCATGGGTGAGTTTAACGAAGGTTTACAGGAGCCTCGCAGCGTTGGTGGAGGTGTCGGCACCCCATGAGCAGGCTTCCCCTGGGGAGTGAGCGGGCTCTCCTTGCCCAGGTGACTGGCCTGGGCGCAGCTGCTCTCCAGCTGCTGTAGGGAGCTGTGTTTCAGCCCGTGGCAGTCCATCCCCCTCATCTGCATCTGAGTTCCCCAGACTGTCGAGGTGGGGTGGTAGGAGAGGAGGACAGGGGGAGGTGTTGATACAACCCACCACCCTCTGAGGTCTGCTTGTTCACCAGCTTATACTGCTGGGGTAAGTCTGCAGGGAGACCAAGGCGTGGAGTACGGGGACAGATTTGAGCTGAGTGGCACCTGCCGTTCAAGAGAAGTCATTCACCCTCATGTCTGCAGGATTTGACTCCATGTGTAGCTGCCATCACCTCCCAGGTTTGACTTGAGTGATGATGCTCAGTGTGGGCTGAAGCTTATGTCATTCATTTAGGATTCAATACAGTGTCCTGTAGTATTTGATGCCTTGAAAACACCTCTAAGGGGAAAAATAATAGATGCAACTTTTGCTCAAGAGCTATGTGTTAGAAATACTGTAAAAATAGGTTCCTCGTCTCCAGATGGAATGGACATATCTTTCCTTAGTGATAGTGAGGAAGACTTGAAAAGGCTCTAACTTGACTTTAGAGAAGAGGATGATAAACTGCTTCATATTTTAGCAGAAGGGTCCTGGACATGCTGTGGCAAGAGGCAATGTTATAGGGCAAGCTGGTACGTGCTGCTGAGGTTGCACAGGGATGCATCCTACTTGGCAGAGTGACAGCTCTGTCCGCTCTCAGTGAGTCTTTGGGGGCTTTGGGCATCCCATCACTAGGCTCCATGCATTTTGTCCCAGAGATGGGAAAGAGTTGCAGGTGGGCAGCTCACAGGCAGCACCAGAGTCTGCAACTGGAGACACAGGTCCCTGCTCAGGAAGGCAGGGAATGGTGTGTGAGAGTCATCCTGGGGCTATGTGCCTCTGCTTGCTGATTTCATGCTCTCATTTTCACTGGTTAGCTCCATACCAAACCCTTTGGACAAGCAGTCGAGTTTACCTTGGCAGTGTGGGAAGTTGCCAGGCAATGTAATGCTAAGCATCCCCCCATCTCTGCCCTGCCATGCTTCCACCCACCATGAGAAAAGAAGGAACAGCCTGTAGGTTCCTTCCCACCACTGAGAGGGGAAGGTGCTGCAGCCCATCTTTCACCTTCTGCCCAACGCCACAGCTGTGACGTTGCCAGCTTACTTGGGCTTGGAATTCTCTGACATAAAGAGAAAAAACATGAGATGCACATGGGCTTGGCAACACTCCACCTTCTTCCAGGGAATCTAGACTGACCCTCCTACTTCCCATCAGCCTTCATGCCATTTGCACATGTCACCCCCTTTGCACACACACGAGGAAGGGATGATGTCTTCCCACAGTCTCCTTGTCCATGGCGAAGGGTGAGCAGGCTGGCAGTTCCTGAGGAATTGGAGCACTTCACCTTAGGAAAGACCTTGGCTAAAGTCATGTCTGAGATCTCCTCAAGTCACTTCTCACACAACTGGATACAGCAGGGAAATCAAAAACAGATGTGAGCTGTTGATGCTTCTAGCCTCATAACAATAACACACTCAAGCCTTTAGTGTGCTCTACCTTGATCTGGTTGAGTTGATGGGCAATGACAATCTAAATTTAGGCCAGAATCATAATAAAATCTAAAAAGCCCTTGCAATGCAGAACACTAACCCTCGAATTTCTTCAAGCAGAATGCAATTTCTGCTGTCTTTTTAAAGGTCCTAGCTCCTGCTTAGGCAATATTAATGGGGGGGAATAAAATCCTCTGTACAGGGTGGCAGTTGTCAATGGGAACTGATGTTTCAGTATGGAGTTTCAGGATCTTGAATTACTTATTGTAGAAGTTGGTTCCCATTCTGCTAAAAATCATTACATTGTGCTAATTTAATGTCTGCATCAACATTAGGAACAACTGGTTTAAATGATAGCTGAGCTGCAGTAGAGATTTGGCATTTTAGCCAACAGTTGCTTTTCCAATTAAACACAGATGCCATGCATAGGGTACTCTGAATGCAAAGCAAAAGTTAACCTGACGGTTGGTTCCAAGCTAAAGCAACAAAAATCCTAATTCTGGAATGTTTTTGGTAGTCATATTTTAGAAACAATCTTCTACGGTGAGCCAAAATCTATGCAGACAGTTATAGTCAGATAACAGTTTAAAAAATAGACTATGTTTTGGCTGTACTTTTGCTGCTGTTAAATTTATCTTCTTAAATAGCAGGGAGTATGAGTTGAGGGTTGAGAAACAGTAATTTTGTAGTTATTTTATATGGATTGAATTATTTTGTCATCAAATTTGCATTTCAGACAGCATTACAGTATGAAAATATAATTAGAAACTGTAATTCAGGAATTGCTGAATGTGATATTTCCCAGAGGGAGCACTGTGAAGAAGCTGCCCTTACTACAACTTTAGCAAATGTTGAAATCATATAGGTGGAAAATGTGAAGTCTGAGTTGTAAAGTTCCTCTCCCTTCTGTGGTCTTCACAACCTGTCAACTTTCTGCTGAACTTCATTTTTTTGTAAGATTCATTTCCACAGGACCATCTAATCATTATGGGCTGAAGGGCTCAGATCCTGTTCTGCTGAATTTCAGTCTGGCTGTGCTGATAGCTGCTGAATTGCTTTCAGCCACAAAGTGACACTGAGATAATGTAAGGATCTGATTTACATGCAGAAAAGCCAAGAAGCTTGTTGTTTGGTCTGAAATGCTGGTTTCAATTTGCCCAGCAAAATTCCCAGCCACGCCTTCTTTCACAGAAGATAACTGAGGATGGGTCTTGGTTTAGCTCTGTTTATCTTCTTTTGTAGTTCAGTATTTTTTGCAGTACGTGTTCACAGTGTTGTGCAAAGTTTTAGCTGTATAAAACTCACTGATGTCAATCCTTATGTTTTTTTATTCTTGTGACAGTCTATGGCTTATCATAGACATACTAGCTGGAAACAAGCATGTTGTGTGTTTTTTAGCTGGGTTTATGTTGATAAATTCCCTGCACTTTTGTTGGAGACACGCATTTCTTAGGAGAGCATCATCCACGGCCAATTTTTGCAACCACTTTGTTGGACCATTGGTCAGGTCCCTATGTGAAACCAAGCCTGTGATGCCCAAAGCAAAGACAGCACTGGGAGGAGGCAGAAGCTGAATGTGGGGCATGCTTGATGCTTTGATGTGCCCATACATCTGTCACAGTCCTGCTGAGTGACTGTCACAGTGCTACTCCAGAGGAAATGTCAAGACAGGAAAAGGAGAAGTGTGGACCTGTCACCACAAGGATGGCATGGATAAATGGGCTGTCTAGTGACCCAGGGACACGGTCACCCTCTGAGTGCTCTGAGGAACAAAACCATTTTCCTATGGCTGCCCAGGGCCACCTTCCTGCACCCAGCTGCACCCAGCCCTGTCATTTTGCCTGGGTGCTGGGGAAGATGTCTGTCCCATCACTCACGTTTTGAGTAACGCACATCCTGCCACTCATGTCTGGTATTTGCAATGTGAGCATAGGGCAGGAGCTTCAGGCTGTCACTGCAGATGACCATTTCTGTTAGGGAGGGTGCAGTAAGCCAGGTTGGCTCTTTAGGGACAATTTGGGGTGTAAGTGCTGGTTTACAGGTGGGACATGAGCAGTTCCTGAACATCACAACTGCAGTTTTGCACATTTACCTAGAAACTGCAAAGGAGCAGGAGGCAGCATTTCAACTGACTGTGTCTGCACATGGGAGCTGAAAGGCTTTGAGACAGGTTTAAACCTGCCACATTTGTCACAAAGCCTCTTAGCTGTGTGCTGAATTACATTGTCAAGAGAATGGGGCTTTGGGAGCAGGCCAGAGCCAGGCTGTCCAGCCACAGGGGCGTGGTGGACCAGGACAAGTGGGACAAGGTGGGAAGGAGAGCCCTTGGCAGGACTGACTGAGCACGTGCTGGCGGGATGTGGCCAGGGCAGGCTGCTGTCATTGTTCCTGCACTGCTGCATCTGCCCATGCAGGGACCTCTGGCAGTGCTGCCCCATGTCCCTGGGCACCTGCAGAACAGGCCAGACAAGATTTTTGTGAAACGGAGCTGTCTGAAGGAATCGGGAGAGTGAAATATTCTTCCTGTGTTAGCAGTGATGCAGTGATGTTGTTTAGCTGCCGTGTGATGTAGTGGTGGCTAACAGGGCTGTTTCTCTTCTGGGCACTGGCTTCAAAGTAGGGCTGGAGGAACACTGCACAGTCAACCCTTGTGTAGTACCTGCTGCTGGATGACAGTAGTTTCATGATTGTTCTACTATTATAAATAGAAGAGATCAGCTTTTGGAGATACTCAACATTACTTGTTAGAGACGTTTTACTAGACAAGCAGATCAGATGGTCTACAGGCTGCCACCCGAGAGAAGACAAGTTAAAGCTGAAGAAGGTCAAAGTTGTCTTCTTACCTTACCAAATTCCCTCTCTCCTAGAGCAGCCAGATTTCCTCATTACATCTCACACAATCTTTCTGCGTTTCCTCCAGGATTGCAAAAACACAATGGATCCAGCACATAACGAAGTGTCTAACTTCAGCTGAATAATACTCAAAGAGACTTCATGAAGCAATTCAGCCCTGAGAACCTTTAACTCTAAAGAAAATATACTGCTCATATTGTGCACACAAATCCAAGATACCAGGGGGATGCGAGCACAAAGCTGTTGATTATTTCCACAACTGCTGTGTGCTTCCTATCACAACAGTATTCTTTTGTGCAGAATGGCAGCATGATTGCAGAGTCCTCTTTAGCTTTACCATCTTCGCAAGTTTAGGTCCAATTAGAGCAATTATATCTCAGCAGAAGCATTGTCTGTTGTCCTCTGGACCTGTCTGTCAAGTGTCCTATTCATCACTGGTTATCTTGTGTGAGGCTTTTCATGTAAAGTCGTTCTGGCCCTACTGAAACAGTCCCACCAGAAGGGTAGCCTGCATTTTTATTTCACAGGCTGATGTGGATGAGAAGAGTGCAAAGTTACAGCTGGCCAAGGATACATCTTCCAGTGTAACCATGATCTCCTCTCACTTGAGTATTACTGCTGATTTGACACAGCACACAGCTTTCGTGTTCAATTATTTCACTTCACCCTTCATGTTCAATTACTTTACTGCTAAAAATTGAGAACATTATCAGAATTCACAGTTCCTCCTTGCCATGTCGGAGGGCTTCCTTAATCAAAATCCCCAGTGTGAATTGCAAGGCATGTAATGTTTGATGGCATATGTTATTAAACCACTTGCAGCTCTGAGGTCTGTGTGGACTCTGAGTTACTGAAGAGTTGCTGAGTAGTGGGAACTTCTGCAGAAAGACCCTCTGTGTTTTGCTTTGCCTCTCTTGATGGGGCCTGATGAAGGAGCTGAGTGACTCCCGCCAAGGAAGTCCCCCTTGTCACCACTAAGGTAAAAGCTGAAAAGCAGAACTCTGTGAAAGGCAGAAGTGCTGGGACTTGGGAAGGTCAGGGGCAATGCAAAGAGGAACTCTTCTCTTTCTGAACAAAAAATAGATATTTATTTTCTCGTACTGCTTTTGGAAAGGTAAATCCAGGGAGAAGTGTTTACAGTCCTCTTTATGAAATAAAGAGAATTCTTTTCACACAATTCAGAAATGGGATTGCCTGTGAGAGAGCAGCCCCTGTCCCAGCTGCTTGCTCCGTGGCATCCATGGGAGTCTTGGCCAACATTCACAGCAGCACTTGGGCAGAATAGGATTGCTTTAGGAGCTGAAAATGTGAGCTTAGGCTTTGGTGGTTCTTCCTCCAGTATCATCAGGGCAGTGGTTCACCATGTTTGTTTCCTATTTTGCCTCTCTTCTGCTAGGTTTTAGCCCAGAAGGGCTGCTTTTGTCAGGAGGAACTGCAGAGCTGCCTGCGGCACTGGTCCAGATGTCACATGTGCCTTCCCTTGGCGCAGGATGCTGCAGGCAGGAGAGCCATGCCAGCCCTGACCAGGGCTGCAAAGAGACCTGGCCAATTTGGCCACACTAGTGGCAAGAGTAAGTGAGAGCTGATGAAACAGTGATACAACATGCTCCACATCAGCTCCATGGGGATCCTGGTGAATTTGTTAAAGATGAGTTTATACTGCTTAACTGGATCTGCAGCCTTGGCAGACTCGGTTTCTTTTCTTGCAGCAATGGCCTTTTCTCTGAGAACCTGGCGCAGGATTCTCTGCTGCTGTGTAGGGTCAGACCCTGCCACTCACCATGGACACATTATGCTTGTGATGCTTCAATTAGAAAAATACAATTTTTTCAGAGATGACAAAAGGTGACAGAAGCACTAGCAAGTTGACTGCTTGCCTGACTTTTACTCTTTGTTAGACACTTGGATCCTTGCAGAAACCCCTGCCTCAATTCAAAGAATCTGATTAGAAATCAAAGAGTATTTCACTATTAGCTGACCACGTGCTAGTTATTACTAAGCCATGGTGTTGCTCCAAGAGCCTGTAGTAAGACACACCTTTCCTGCATGCCTCTCCCACCATGCTTGTGAATGGCACTCCAAGCAGGGTGCTGGCGAGGGAGCTGGGAGGGGAGGAGTTAAAACAAGCTGCACTTACCCCTTTGAGATATTCTCAAAAATAGCAGCTTTTCTTTTGTTTGCTGAATTCCCCATGCTTTTACAGTGCTGTTCCCGTTATTCATTTCTTTTCCAAAATAACATTTTTAAGCAGAGGAATGACTTGAGTGGGGAGAAGAGGGGATCTGCAGGCCGAGTGGGGCAGTTGCGTGCTCCTGTGTCTGCAACGAAGGGTATTTCAGGCAATTTTCCTTCCTCAGTGGCGAGCCCAGTAACTCCTTCGTGACAGCCCTCGGTGGTGCTCCCCAGGGGCAAGCTTTGGGCTGTGTGCTCCTGCTGTCCACTGTTTTGTAGCCCAACTTGAAAGGAAGTGTCTCTTGTTGGTGGATGCTCCTTTGAAGGAGAAGGAAAGGATGCTTTTGGAAAAATAAGCCCAAAGGAGCCTGGCTCCAGGACCAGTGATGCAGGCATATCCCACTGAGCTGGGATGCAATTCCAGCCCACAAAACACCTTGTGTGTCCCATCCTTGAATGCTGGCCCAGGAAAGCAGCTGCTCTGGAGGGGCTCCCTGACAGCACACACCAGGGCTGGCCAGGGACCCCGCTCTCTCATCCCTCACAGTCAGGCATGCGGCCAAACACAAATAACGTGAGCTCCAGAAACAGGTGCCAGCAGCCTTCCCCTGGGGCTACAGGGAGGGGTGGTAGAAAAGAAACTCTTAAAGGAGTTAAAAATTAAATGCTCATGGCAGAGGCTTTCTGTCGCCACATCTCAGCAGTTCACCTTCACTGTGGCTGGCTGGCTGCCCAAGCGCTGAGCAGGAGCAGAGAGAGGAGCATCCCGTTCTCACTGCCTTCACTGGAGATCAGCCAGCTCTCCTGTGGCCCTGGTGGGTGGATGAGGAGGAGCTGCTTCACTGCTGCATGCCCACAGAACCGGCCAGAACAAGTAACATGTGCCTCTTTGTGGAAATCCCCAGAGTCCTAGTGAAAAGCATCACACCCGGAGATGGCCAGACCCAGATGAGTCACACGCCTCTTGAACAGATGTTGCTGTCCAAGTATGGGGTGCTGAGGAGCTAAACTGACCATACCACAGGCCTCCCTCTGGTCTGGAGTCTGGAATAACCCCAGCAACAGGTGTCCTTCGTGTAGGTGGAGGCCGAGCCCACAAAGACTGGCATTTGGGGTGCAAGTGTCAAGCCTACCAAGGCTGGTATTTGAAGGTACAAGGGCTGAGCTCCACAGGGACATTTGTCCCTCCTTGGCATCCAATCCAGCTCGTTAATGCGCACATGCCCTGAAACCCATTGAGAACCCCAGCAAACTCATCACTGAGCCCAAGGCCCCTTGCAGAGCATGTCCCAAATGATTTAAACTTTGGGTCTAGTTCATAATCCCCTCTGAATATCCCACAGTAGGTAAGCATTTGCTTCCCCCAAGCCTTGACATTTGTTTTGACATTAACATTCGAGTAGGCGACGAGCTACCCAGTTTCCTGAGATAATGGCTATGTCTGTACTATGGCCACTGGCTGTGTCCATAATACATGAAATAGAGGGCAACCCAGCACCAGAGCTTAGTAGTCAAACTCGCTCCCTCTGCAGAGCGGTCCCCATCCCGCTAGCTCTTAATCAGTTCCTGTCTTCCCAGCCTGTGCCACTGGGCCTGTTCCAGGGGGCAGATGGCCCACAGTCACTTTTTAGGAGGGTGCAGAGTTCAATAACAGGGCCAAGGGAACTTCTGTGCCAGTTGGCCCCCATGCCAAGGAATGCACCCAGATGCATTTGCTTCATAGTCACAGGTAATGTGATAAATGTCATTATGCATAACTGAGTGAGAATCCTTGTGGGGGGAAAAAGGAGCCTTAAAAATAAAAAAGTGGGTTTTTTTCTGAAGCCCAGGTCTAGGTAGAGCTCATGAGCTGCAGGCTCTCACCACAGCCACCAGTAGGAAATCAGCCCATTGCAGCATGACAAAAAGGATGGCAGCTCCAGTCTGTCAAACAAAGCAGTGGGATTCTAATAGGACCAAAGTGAAGGAACTGAGGAACGTGGCTGGAAGAAAGGATAAAGAAAAACCTTTGGTCTGTAGAGAAACCTTTGTCTGTACAGAGAAACATTGTCATGTACATGGCTGGCCCGACTCTTTGCAGAATGGAGGTTTGGTGCTGATTTCATGTTGTTTCTTGGTACATACTCCTTCCCCTGTGAGGCTCAGTTTTAATCCTTTTCTAGTTTACAATCCATTTATTTTTAAGATATGAAAATTGCAGAGGTCAGTATCCACTACTGCATCCCTTCTGTTCTACCATTTCTCCAGAATAAGTAAATTGTTATTATCTGTATTAACCTTCTCAGTGAGAGACCAGCATGGTCCACTTTTCTAAAGCTGTCTCATACCTAATATCTGTTTTCCAAACCCTCCTTTGCCTGAAGTGAGCACTGTGCACTGCACAATGCAGCCCTCAGCTCCCTGGGGACTGCCCAACCCCTCGTGCAGCACTGCCTTTGCCACACAGCACTGTCAGGAATTTCACATTTCACTCTGAAAAGAGAGAAGTGATGGCCAGGTGCTCTGCTCGTGAAACTTCAGGGTTGAAAGAAGTCAAAAGCAAAAGAGATTTCTGAATGTAGTTTTCTCCCAGTACTTCTGGTTTTGTTGAATTCAACCTTTATATTTTTGACCTTGGAGCATTATGTCAGTAGGGTTTGAGAGAGCTGGGGGAGCATTTGCCTATCTCCTTGCCTGCAGCTTTTCAGGTAGGTCTGATTGTTTTAATTACTTCCTCTGTTAGACATGGAGTGTCTTCCACTTTCCCTGAATTTCCCAGTCAGGTCTGGCTGCCCATGCCTCTGTTCTGGTGCAACGGCCTCCTGTCCTCGGGGGCATCACTGGTCATGCAACTGGTGGGGTGGGATTTGACTTTCACCTTGCTACATGCTGGAAATGCAGGTCATTTATCAGATGTCAAGGGAAGGTAGAGTACGTCACTTGGTAGAAGGAAAAATCTGTCATTCTGGGACTATTTAGGCAGAGGGTCTCATTTAAACCTCTCCACAGACTCACTTGTAACCACAGGCAGATCACTTAGTGCTACGTGGAAGTTATCACATGGAACTCTGATATTATTTGCAGATTTACATCAAAGTCCTGCAGAGCATGAGGACACTGGCTGAAAACTTTTGAACAGTGGGGTTTAGCACAGCAGAATCCCAGCTTGTAGTAAAGCAGGAGTTGGGCATGGCTGTGTGAAAACGTAAAGTTTTCCCTTCTCACTTGCAAACAGGAGTTGCTGTGCTGGTATTGCTCCAAATAGTACAGGGGATTTGGGAAGACTAGCATTAAGACAGTTTTTCAGAGTCATTGAATATGTTTTAATCCTTATTAGCCTTGAGCAACTGACTTCCAGTGAACTCATGGATAGGTATAACTAAAGATCTGCCTTGCACAGCCTGCTGTGCATTTACAGCTCTGCAACTGCTCTCAGTAATGAATCAGAAATATGTCTTTCAAAGGAAAGTTCAACAACAGGAAATATTTCTTTCAAAAATATGAACACAAGTGTTTCTTCCAAGAATCATCAGATAAAGGCAAAAACTTTCTTAAATTTCTAGTTCCACTAAGCACCTGGCTCCAATCTACAGTTCCTTGACTTTGTTCATTTTTTAACCCAAACGGGATCCTGTTTTAAGGCATTGTTATTTTATCTGATAATAAAAGTCTATTCAGCCACTTCTGTGTTTCATCAGTGTTTGCATTTCTTGTTCTGTACCATATTTTGGACTTTTCTTCAATCCTTCCACTGAAGAATCAGTGTTGTCCAAATTGCCGCTGCTCAACTGGACATAACTCCCTATTCCTTGCTATTTAAAGTTAGTTACCTAATTCTGCTGGAGGGTAATTTTGATCAAGATTTCACAGTGCTAAATTTGTCTGCACAGACAGGTTTTTCTCCCAGCCATTGCAGAGGTTTTTGATTGCTGCTTCTCAGCTGTCTGGCACAAATGGAGGTGGCACCGTTGTGGGACGTGCTTGTTACTTCAGGCATTAGTCTTGAAAAGCACTGGGTTACTGCAGGGTTTGTCACGTCTGTTTAAGCACACTATTTCTGAAACTGCTCCTCCTCCAATCAATAAGAAACTCCATTAAATTGTATACACGTATTAAGAAAAATAAGAGATTTACTCGAGGAATCTTTATTGCATTTCATTATAAACCACTGAATCTAATATACAAAGAAGATTGCTTTAATTATAAGTGGACAAAAGAAAGATTTACTCTGTGTTCCCACTAGGCAACTATCAGCAACATGCACCTTCTTCATCTAATGTGGTTATAACAAGTAATTAGGTTTGGTAGTTCCCCTGGGAACAGCAGTTAGCTGTATTACACAGCCCCCGAGAGACAATGACATCAGGTGGATTTGGTAGGTATTGTGGTATCTGTTCTCGGCTGTTTTTTCTTGCCCTGAGGAAACTCATGAGACAGCCATAATGTGGGTAGAGAGTTCAGATGATGAGCTTCTGATCTCCCCATCTCGTCTACAACCAGTTTCACTGCACTCCGTGCTGCCCTCTGGAAGCTCAGCAGGCAGCAGAGAACTCTGGTGGCCCTCTGTGCCTGCAGCCCGATGCATGGCTAGTTTTTGTTGTGCAAAGTAAAGTGCCTTGGTGCCATTCACTGTTGTTTTGTGCTTTATTACTATTTCAAATCCTGAGCAAACAATTTTCAGAGGAGGAGAAGGGAGAGCTCAGTCCAAGGTGGTGTCCTGGAGCAAGAGTTCCCTGCCGCCTGTGTTCTTCCCTGTTAGGTGGACATCTGAGTGAAGGTCTGATAAGCAGAGGAATTCCTCCATATCTGTCATGGCATGGCTTGGGAGGGAGTGTCAGGCAACATGGTCCCTTCCCACTGTCACGACCGGAAGAGTGCTGGGAATGCCCTGAGGCAGAAGGACTGCTGTCAGGAGGTTTAGGTGCCTACCGCCTCAGTCCGGGTAGGGTCAAGAGGTGCCTGATGAGACTCTACTCTGTGCCATCCTCCTGTGAATCTCTGCCAACCCAGGAATCTTGAAAACTGACCCCAGCTAGTCCAGAAGCACAGGACCAGTTGATAAAAACATACATATGAACATACAGATGAAAAAAATCCTTTCCTCCCTCTTCCTGTGCATCCGTTCAGTCAACGCGGTTGTGCAGCTGTCACCCTGTAATATTTGTGAAGTCATCAGAAGTCTTCAGATGAAAAGGATGGTATTAATAAATTATTGTGTTCCTTAGGGGAGACAAAAGGATGACAATAAAGAGGTGAAATTTTGTAGAAAGCTTGAATTACTCAGTAGTGAATGGAGACCAGGCACATGATTCACTTTCGAAGAAAATGTAAAACTTACTATTTCATGATTTGGACAACATAGTCTGCTAATCCTCTTGACTCCAAGGTTAAACCCAACCAGCTGTGAATTTTATTGAGGTTACTTGTAAATCTTAATTTCAGTTAAATTTTTTGCAATAAAGTGTTGCTGCTCTCAGTGCTGTCTGATGCTTGAAGTGACAGAGCTGGCCAGCTTTCCTGACCTGTCTGCTGCATCCTGGCACTCATTCCTCTGCTTGTATAAACCTCCGCTCACGTTCCTGCCACTCCCCATCACTGACGTGTGGTGAGGGGTGATTACGTAGTGCAGAGGAAGATAGAGATACTGTAAACTTGTTTACTTAACATCACTGCCGTTGGCTCTCCTCGTGGTGGTCCTTGATCCTCTGTGCCAGAAAGAGTGCCCTCTGTAAGAAGCATGTTTGTTTTTTCAGATGCTGTTTCCCTTCCAGAAGTCAGAACAGTAGGGAACCTCATGACTCCCCCAGTCCACTGCAGGTATCTAAGTCATGTAGGCCCTAATTGTGGATTTTTCAAATTGCGTTTTCCCATGACTTTGGCTCTTTGTCTTGTGACCTTTGAAGAAGGCTGTTCCACAGAATTCACTGCTCCAGTGGTTTGAGATTTGCTTCTCATTCCCAGCCAAAATTTATTATGGCTAGTTTATACCCATTTGTTCTTTTGCCAGTATTGTCCTTCAGTTTAAACAGCTTTTCTCCTTCCCTAGTGTTTACCCCCTCTGATGTATTTATAGACTACAACCATATCCCCTCTTGGCCTTTCTTTAGTGAGGCTGAACAGCCAAGTGCCTCTGGTCTCCTCTGAGAGCACAGGCTTTCCATTCCCTTATTTGGCTTAACAGCCCTGCTCCACAGCCACTGCAGACCGAAATCCCTTTTCCTCAGCATGTTTTCCTGGCCATGTACTACAGTAATCCAGGTGAGCCCTCATATTTCCAAAACCTGCTCATTACTAGCATTGGGAGTATTTCACCCTTCCTGAACTCAACAGATTGATCTCAGTGGGTCCATCACTTGTCTCCTGCAGGACACATCATTTTGGTATTTTCCTTTTATCTTATGACTATATAAGATCTCCAGCTCTTCCTCCTGCTCCATCATTTCTAGTTAAGAGCACCAATTCTTCCTGCTGGTCCCTCAGATTCTGCATTTTGCAATAAGGAATTTCATCCTTTTGCACTATTCCAGGGCTAAGATTGTCCCATTCTTCTTGTGTGGTAGTCTGGCGTCCACCTGATGGTGCCTGTCACCTTGGTGTCATCAGTAACTGCACTGCTTTGAGATTATGCATCCTGGTTATTAATGAAAATGTATAATTACATCCATCCCGAGACTCAACTTGTAAGAACCTTACTGTAACCACCTTCCATCTGAGATTTCTCCTTAGATTTCAATTCATGATCCTGAAAGAGGAAACATCTGCCTGACTCTGTCCAGCACATCCCCCAGAGGAATGATTTGCTTTGATTTAACCCAAGTGGTTTTGAATTAGCCTTTCTATATACATCTGTTTATGTATTAGAAATGAATGCTTATGTACTGGTTGGAAAGCCAGTGCAGGCAGACTTCCTACAGGGTTTCCATATAAGGTCAGTTCTGCCAAGAAACCTCAGTTCTAACCTCTAACATTTCTACAACTTCAGTCTGAGATCTCTCTTCAGCAGTACTTGCCAATTGTGGTGCTCAAGTTGGGGTGTTAGCAGATGTGTTTTGCTCTGCTTCAGTCTCCCAGTGGGTCACAAAGCCAAATTCATGATTCAAATGATTACACTCTTTTTTCAGACTTAGTACACTTTTTTTAAATGGGAATTTGGAATGGGGTGAAAATTCTTTTCTGTTCTGGCATATGTCCCTCATATCTTGGCCTGCAGAGGAATAGCAAAAATGATATTTGTGGCCTTTACATTCAAAATGTGTGAGACTACAAATATCTTGTAGGCCTAAAACATTCCTGCTTGTTCTTCAATTAAGACTCTGAGACTTCTCCCCCAACATCTCCCTGTGAATTCTGACAAATATCTGACTCTCTTCTTCTTTGTGCCGAAGGGCTTAGAGACTTTTGGAGGAGTTGATGGTGACGTCTCACAAACCAAAGAACATAGCTACTTCTCTTTTGGGCTCAAACAGACCAACAGAAGAGAAATTACTGAATATTTAGCTGCCTTTTTGATGACAGGAAAATCAGTCCTTGTCCTCCTTCCCATGAGTAGTGCAGGTTTTAGATATCTCTCAATATTATCAGCTACTTCTTCTGAATATGTTGTGTACATGAAAACTGAATGAACTGAATGAGAACTAGTTCCTTTTAAAAAAGGAGGAAAAAGAAGAGGAAAGGGCCTTTGGAAATATCAAGTCAATCTAGTTAAGTTTGTTCCCTGCTTATAATTTAGCTTCTTTTTATGAACATTAGAGCATTCTCTGATCTGAAGAATAAGCTTTCACCTTTTCATATTGAGGGCTGGCTGAAAAGCCTTCACCTAGTGCCTGCATCTGAGGTGTTGTAAAGTCAAGGACCAGATACTCCTGTGACCCTCCAGACTTCATCTTACTTGTTTGGTGGATCAGTTATCCTGGATGCAGCTCTAAGAATAAGTGATCTGAGGATTTGTCTGCTGAGCAATCAGGTAGAAAAGGCTTTATTTTGTTATGAGGTTTCATTTTCCAGATATTTCTGCTAAAATCAAGGAACTTTACATCAAGAAGGAATTATATAATTCAGTCTGACACTCCATGTTGAGCAAACTCAGACTGTTTTGCTCAAGCAATTTAGTGAAAATAGCCTCCCATACTTCTGTTTCTGCCTGACACCAACCCATAAATCTGGAATTTGCTCACTCACTCTCTAGATTCCAGAGATGGTATTGACTAGGTTTCTATAGCTTGTATAGAGACAGTGAAATGTAGGTTTCTGAATCTGGAGTTTTTGTAGGTAAGTAATGTGTAGAGTTTGATATTAGAACAATCCCCTCCTGAGCTGTTATCAAAGGATGTATCTTGTTAGAGGCTGATTCTATATTCAAAGCACTCAGTGTGTACCTGCACACATGCTCTGACCCTTGCTTTGTTCAGGCAGAACCGGGGGCCGTGGCTGTGAGTGCCCAGTGGTGGATCCCTTCCACCAAGGAAGCTCCCTGCTGATCTGAACCCAGCAGAGGGAACACTTTTGGTGGTCTCTGCCTCTTCCATCAATAGAGGGCACAGACTGAAGATGAGCAGAGCCAGACAGCTGGGTCCCCAGTGCATACAGAACTCATGGTATCAGTCAGAGAAGTCCCTGGGTGGTGCAGCCCCCATGCCACTCCACGGGCTAGTGCAGAGTCACAGTGTGCAGCCAGATGCCTGGAGCCAAATTTCTCCCCCCTTTCCTCCCTTCCCATGGCATCATCTCTTGCTGAGAATCTTGAATGTAGGAAGCATCCAAACCAAAAACATAGGCAGGGGAGTGTGCCAGTCTGCAGCTGCTTAGCATCTCAAAAGGAAGACTGAATTCCTTGTATCTGACAATCGAGATGCAGGCAGTCACTTTATTGACAGAATTAGTTCATATTCCAGTCCATCATGTGTACAGATAATGCACTGTGGGATTAAGCTACTGTAGCAATAAATTTCCTAACCTAATTTTAAAAGATAAAAGCTCCAGTGAAGTGAGACTTCGTGGCCCACTCCACTCCATTCAATTTCCAGTCCTTCAGAAGAGAGGCAAGAAAGCCCTCCCTCAGGTTGCTGCTCTGCATCTCTGACCTCCTTCTGCAAAAGCAAATCTTCCAGGGAAGGAAATAGAGCAGCACTAAATCTCCCCTCCCTCTGGCTACCAGCATCTGCTGTCACTCTTCTCAGCTCGTGTGAAAGGTCACATGGAGCAGGGCTCTGAGAAGCCCTCCAAGTAAAATAAGGAGGAGTGCTGTCTTGCACCAGAAGACCTGCCTCCCCTTGTCCACTTCCTCCCCTCTTCTGCAGCAGTTCCTGACCACCCTACTCTTCCAATGAGTTTCAGATACAGCCACAAGCACTGCCAGTCCAGTCCCTGCACCTTTGATCTGGAAACAGGAGTACCTTCTGAGTACTGGTGGCACATGAGGTGCTGATTCCCACTGGCTATTGTGGCTCAGCAGCAGAAGGAGGAGGGAGAGAGCAGCCTGCGGCACAGTGATGCTGGGTAGACATCTCAGGCCTTTGTTAATGTTTTGGGGTCAGGGAGAGCTGAATGCACTGGGCATCACACGAGGTCGGATGGTGTCTGGGGATTGCTCAGTACCCACAGGCTTCCTGTGGCAGCAGTTGAGGGATCAGTATTGCTGCCAGTAAGGAAGCCCCAAGAGTGGAACATTTTAGGCTGGATGGCAGCTTGCACCTCAGCAGTGCAACTGCTGATCTTGTTCATCTCTGTAGCCTCAGAGATGGGAATGGCTCTACCACAGTGTGGTCAAGCCCCAGGGAACGAGGCAGCTGCGTGTGCATGGGGCAGCTGTGCAGAGAGGCAGTCAAGTGCCCCTCAAGGCATCACAAATCAGAATCAGAGAATAGTTTGGGTTGGGAGGGACCCTTAAAGGTCATCTAGTCCAACCCCCAAGTCTTAACAGGTCATTGATTTCCATTCATGACTGAGCTGCCTTGAACTGCTAGTGAGACCAGAGTTTCTTGGAACTTCGTTGAATTAAATTTTCATCTGGCCATGCTGCAAAGATGGCATTGTTAGAAACCACAGGCATGAAGCCCATGTAATGCTGGTGGCAGTAGCTTTATTTCTCTTGGCTATGCTAGGGGAGTTCACAAGCTCCACCAAACTTCTCTGAGCCATTGGTTGTCTTCACGTTTGAAGAGGCAGCATTTACATTGCAGGCTCCAGCAATGTCCTTGGTATGTGCTAGTTTAACATAATGTTAAGCCATTGATAAGACAAAAAGAAATCCTTGTGTTGGTGTGTTGTCTTCCTTTATAAAGGTGAAAATGTTTGATGCTTTGAACAGTGTGCTAAAAGCATCTGCAATAAGGAGACAGTGGCATCTTGTTCACTTGGAAACTCCCAGGAAAAAATATTCATGGCTTCTGTACTACCGAAATCCAAATAAATTAGTACTGTTTGTGCTGTTTGAGGGCTTAGAGTGCAGTTCAAAGGGAAATCACACAAAAAATGTAACATTTTCAGGTACTCGTACCCTGCCCATAATTATTGCCTGCACTGGGGACTGCTACAACCCATTTACTTGCACCAGCTTCACAGCTGACCTCCAGCCAGCTGCTGAGGTTCACCCCAGTTCTAGATGTGAACCTCAGACAAGGTTTACAGGAAGCCTTCGAAACTACCAGTTGGTGGTTTCAGTAGGGTTCAACAGCACCAGCTCCCTGGGCCTTCCTTTGCCTGCTTATTTTCATATCGTATTTTACCATCTGCATTTCAAAGAGGAGTGTTTGCAGTTTTTTTATGAACCAAGCTTGATATTAGGCACTAAAGTGGACTAATGCTTTTTGCCTGGATTCTTTGGCCAAAATGCACATTGCTTACAAGTTCCCATTTAAAATAGTTGTCACACAGGTATGTAAAACACTGAAAAGTCCTTTCCTTCACTGCTGGCTCTTGCTGAAAGCGGTTCCAGTCATCCTGCACAGCTCCAGGAGCTGCTTATCATCTCTGCCCACAGCACACCCATGTTATCCCCCTCCACCTCTTTCTCAGCTTATCCTCCATGTCTCTGCTGGGATTTTTATTTTATTGGGCTTTGTTTGATTAATGGCCTTGTTCTTCTCCACTTGTATGTGCCTGAGGAGCTGCAGTGCCTGGTGGGATGCAAGGTGGAATGGACTGTGGCCACAGACAGGACAGAGTTTTGGGAGGCACTGGTAGCAGTAGGCCAGGCAGCAGGGTATGACAAGGTCAGGTGTTTCTGAGGAATCTGATCAGTCCTGTCAGTTCTCTCTCAGCCAAGCCAAGGAGGTCTCCAGGCTCAGTTCTGCAGGATCTTCCAGAAATGCTGCTTGTAGCTGCTGGACATCACTCTGATATACACAGTGATTACTTTGCTGATCTGAGGGAGGGAGACAGCTGCATGGTAGGGGAAGATCTGGCCCATTTCCATCATGCTGCATTGATTTACCAGCAGTTTCTCCAGCCAAAAAAAGAGCGTTTTTATTTCTTCAAATAAGACTGAATGTAACATTTGAACTACGTATACATATTTTTATACTTGGTAGTTTCTCACAATAAATGTGCCACATGGCATAGGATGAAATTGTATTAGAGGAACCAGCACACACATCGAAGCCTTGATTGTAAACTTCCAGCTCGGAGAAGGAGATGAGCAATCTCTATGTTCAATTATAACTGCAGATATTTCCTTTTTCCTAAGCTAGTGTCTGTTACCATGGCCACAACCTTCAGAGTTTTCTGGCTATTTTAAAGTCATTACTAGGAGTGAAAGAGCAGATGTTTAATTACATTCTTCTTATTCCATTCACTAGGTGCAGCTGACATTTTAGAAGTCCTCAGTAAAAAAAATAAGCCTTTTTTATTGTTAATCATTCTCCTAGAGAAAAAATAGCAGAAGTTAATTAATATATGCCAATAGGCACTTTGTCTACAGCTTCTAAGTAGAGGTGAGGAAAGCAGTTTCTTGACTTCTTAAAGACTGGTATTAGGTTTGGATTAGCAATAGTCAGAGGGAGGTGAAAACCATGCTGTAGAAAATACACCAGTTCTTGTCCTCATCACTGGCAACCTCAATGGATTTAGAATGTCCTTTGAACACTCTGCTTTTCACCCAAAGAAACACTGTTAAGCCAGAGCAATGTATTTGCACATCACCAGCAGAGTCCTGCACAGGCCCTGCTGCCCAGGTGTTGTGAGTGTCAGCATCCCCACTGTGTGTACAATCCTCTGGGATTTATCAAAACACGAGACCTCACTAGAAACTTTTTCTCCACCACATTGTGGCATTTCTGGTTTGTGAGTAGAGACAATAATTACTAAAGAGATTGCTCAGCCAACAGGACTGCAGGGCACGTGGTCCCCTAGATCTCTCATGGACTGTTCATGGTATGTTCCTCTTTACTTAGACATTACCGCTTGTATTACAGTATAGAAGATTTATTCATTAACGCTTCCTGGACTCAGGGTTGACTAAGTTTAACATTTTGTCTGTAATGGTGGTGACTCCAGTATGTGGTGGAAGATTTGTCATCTCCCTGTGTACACCCGTCCCCACTAGACTCTTCTCAGGCCAAAGGAACAACGTGATTATAAGAAAGATCAAGTATGAGGTAGGTCCTGAATCCTACTGAGATTGGTATGTAACTTGTTTTGTCCTGAGAAATGTCACAAGAAGACAGCCTCTGATGTCTGCCCAATTCCAGGGACAAATGGCTGCTGAGCAGGGACTTTTGGGTGTTTGGCTTGAGCACATTTGGATAGAACAACCCTACTTCTCATCCCACTCTTACTTTCAGTGTCTAAACTTACACGGATCTGGTCTCTCGTTGCTCTTGCCTGAGCTCTTCACGAAAGACTTCCCTGATGTACCGAAGTGTTGGGAAGGTGAATGCCCTGGAGAAGTGAATCATGAGATGTGAATTCATATCTCCATATTCAGGCTGCTCTCCCTTCCCTTCTACAGGTAGATGTTCTAGACCAATGCTGTTAAACACCCTCAGAGCTGGTAGGTATCAGCTTCCTAATGAGTTACATTGTTTACAGTGAGTTACGTGAGATTTCATTGTTTAGCTGTTGTTGCTTAGCTCCTCTTGGTGGTGGAGTTTGCTCTAGCTAGTACTGCTACTAACTTGAAGCTATTAGTGTATTAGGACAACCATAATCTAATCAACAATTATGCTGATGATCACTGATTTAAAGTTTTGCAAACTGGAGCAAAGGTCAGTGCTGTCTTCCCCTCAAAAGCAGAGCTCACACAGTGGTGGGAGATCCAGCATGGGACTGGAACCCCCAGTGGAAACAGAGATGCCAAAAGAGGGAGTTTAGTTCAGGGTCAATGGCTGCAGAAAATCCCACGGTAAGAGATGTGTTCAGTGTCCAGCAGCTTCTCAGCATCCCCGCTGCTATGTGATGCTTACAGAATCTCCACACACAGCTGCTGCTGGGCAGGCAGGGGCAGAGCTGGCCAGTGATGGACGTGCCTCGCAGTCACTCTGGGGAGAGTGCTGGCTGCCCAACAGTCCCTTCTCCTCTGACCATGTGAAGCTTGGCTGTCATGGTTTTGCCTTTATTTTAGCAATTATTTTGCTAAGTTGCAATCTCTTGTGTTGCTCTAAAAGCTGCTCTTGTCTGTGCAGACTCTGTAACTAAATATGATCCCTCTCATATCATGCCTACAGTACACTATCCGCTGTCCAAAACTCTCAGTTCCTTACACTTTTTCCCATTCACCTGTTTCTCAGAGATGTCAGTGTCATTTCCATGGTAGCAGTGAGTTCAGCAGATAGAAGATTGAGCTTTGGGCTTTAGGAAAAAATTCCTTCTACAATAGCAATATAATGCTACAGACTTATCCTAAGTAACCCAGCCACCTAGTCTGGCTGAGTCAGTGTAGGACAGAAAGAGTCTTCTGCCTACACAGAAGCATAATCACCCTTGAGCAGGAAAGGCGGCAGGAGAGCATCCATTCAGAGGACAGCACATTTTTAGGCAATCCCTTACTTAAGGCATGTTTTTAGTTTTCAGCAATGGAAGAGAAGCAAGTGCCTTGCTTACACCATCTGCTTCATGCTCCATGCATGACTGATCACATCTCCTGCTGCAGCAGCTCAGTGGAGCTGCTGCGCCAAGGTCATGTGAAGGTGCAGTGGGTTCTGTGCAAAGCGGCTCTGACAGCTGACCTCGGATCTGTCCCATCTTCCAGTTCTGGAGGACCCATTTGGTTCTCTCTTCAGGGCATTCACAGTCAGTGTGACATCCACCTCTGCAGCCTGCTCCCCACTCTGGGTTGTACTGACCTACATGGTAACCTAACCAGGGAGTGTCTTGTCTTCTCTTTAAAGTGTGTCCCTCTAGGTAATGCGATATATATACGCATATGTTGTAGATATAGTTCATACATGTGCATATGCATGTATTACATGAAAAGATAAAGATGAATTTTCAAATTCAAATAGTTGGAAAAGTTGCAATTTGGGTGATCTTTGCTTTTGTCTTTTAACTCTTCTAGCATGCATCTCTTTCATATAATGGGAGCATATATACTAGTGCAGTCAGATGCGCCTTTCCATTATGCTTCATTTTTGTGACACCCCTTGGAAAGTAGTTGCAGAAATCCAAGAGTGAGGTCTCCTTGTGAATAAGGAAGATGGCTTTGGAGAGGGGGAATTTACTTACATTTCAAAAACTGTGCACCCCTTAGTCTTTTATTCAGTGCATCCTCAAGTAGAGAGGGTCTTGCAAATCGGTGGAATACACCCAGCATCACACCACAACTCTTCCCGCAAATAGTTTGAGTGTACAAGGGGCTCATGTGCATTACTGTCCCATAAAGTGTAACTTTGCCCATTTGCTTGAGTATGGTCCTGTCACTATCTCAGAAGTATCTGGAGAGCTTTCTATTTTGAAAAATCCTATCTATGTGTCTTTCTCAGAATGAAGAAGGTGCGTCCTTTTTCCGTGGTGATTACAATGCTCCTTTCAGTAGGGTCTCAATGTGTTTCTAGATTATCTCCTCAAGGACCCATAGTTTCCTCTGTGAATGTGCTATTCTGGATGTTTTTGGTCTAATTTTAGTTAAATACGCTTCTGTTATCAGCTACCTTTGTAAATGAAAGGGTTCAGAGTATATATTTAGAGTTCCCAGATGAAGAAGTTGATGTCTCAAATCGCCATTCAATAGATACAAGAGTGATAATCTACTGAGATAGACTCCTGCAGGAAAAAAATCAACAGAATGATGCTTTTTTATTTGAGACTACTTTCAAAGTTCACATACAGAGGCTCCTTTCTTTGAGCATCTCACACATAGTCTGAAGAAAGAATATTTTAATGATAAACCTGGTCTGTCTGATCATCCCTGAGGACCCTTGTTTACTTTGGGCCCACTTCAAAGCTGTGCTTAAAAGGTCTGGTATTTATTTAATAAAGAGTAAAACTAGATTCTAGGTAAATGTGTAAAATACTGAGATGTCCATGCTTGTGACTGTCCAAGGGGAGCTGGACAGCACATTCTGTGTTCAGTGTGCAAAGGGCATGTTGAGGTATGTCCCCAAGTTTTTGGTAGATGTTTGGACTAGGCAGGCCAGTTCTGCCTTCTACCTTGGGGCAGAAGGTGCACAGGTGCACAGCTTAAAGTTAAGTATGGGTCAGCAGCGCCCCAGCAGCCAGGAGGGCCGAGCGTGTCCGGGGTACATCAGGCACAGCCTTGCCAGCTGGGCAAGGGAGGGGATTGTCCCACTCTGCTCTGCGCTGGGGTGGCCTCACCTCGAGTGCTGGGGACAGTTTTGGGTGCCACAAAATACAAAAGGTATTAAACTATTAGAGAGCATCCAAAGGATGGCAACAAAGATGATGAAGGGCCTTGACAGGAAGCCGTATGAGGAGCAGCTGAGGTCACTTGGTCTGTTCAGGCTGGACAAGAGGAGACTGAGGAGAGACCTCATTGCAGTCTGCAACTTCCTCATGAGGGGAAGAGGAGGGGCAGGCACTGATCTCTTCTCTTTGGTGCCCAGTGACAGGACCTGAGGGAATGGAAGTTGTGTCAGGGGAGGTTTCGTTTGGATATCAGGAAAAGGTTCATCACCCAGAGGGTGGTTGGGCACTGGAACAGCTCCCCAGGAAAGGAGCCACAGCACCAAGCCTGACAGAGTTCAAGGAGTGTTTGGACAATGCTCCTGAGCACATGGTGTGATTCCTGGGGATGGTGCTGTGCAGGGCCAGGAATTGGACTTGATGTTCATTGTGGATTCCTTCCAACTCAGCTTATTCTGTGATTCTCTGACTTCCTAGTTAATAAGATGATGGCAAAACTGAACATCTGCTTGTCTGCAAGGTGTGTGTTCCCATTCAAGATTACCTTCTGTCTTTTCTTCGTGCTATATTTCATTGTCATCAGTCAAGAATTAAGTGATCACATGTGCATGGGCATATGTGCTCATTCAGTGTGAAACAGGTGCTGTCACCAGGATGGTTTAACAGTATAAGAGACTTGTAAGGGAGATGATGTATTTTATTACATGAGTTTACATGCTGTGAAACAGCAGAATGTACCTTTGGCATATACTGTAGAGTGTTGCAGGCTGGCATCTATATGAAGAGATCATTAAAGAATTTCTGCCTGAGCTGGAATGAGGTCACACCTGGAAATAAGCTTTTCCTGAGGTCTCCCACTTGGTTTCAAGTAGCCCCCCTCCTTTCCCAGTTCATCATATGAATTCAATTGTCCCAAGAACCAAGAAGTGTCAGGTGAAATCACGCCTTGCCAAAGCCCCCACGGTCTTCAAAACCAGTGGATTCCAGATGTATTTGACTAGATATGATACAGATCTTCTAATGCACCATCTGCCTCCTTTAAAATGAAGGTGAGACTGCTCCATGAGGTTAGTGACAACCTCCTTCTCCACTTATATCCCTGTCTGCTCCAAATGTGCTAATTAGTTTTTTCTGTCACACTTACAGTGCATTAACAATGATAAATTTACAGGCCACCTGTTTCTCTCCTATGTTTATCTCAGGCCTGTCTACTTTGTCTGACCTGCTAAGGCACTTGAGGGAGTCCATTTATTTTTGCCTCATTAGGTGGTCAAATAAAAGATTTGTTAAGACCCTCCTTCACAAACACAGCTTTGAGGAGTGGTATTTAACCCATCACATCCAGTTCTGCAGTATTTAGCCTTTTCTGTTCATATCCCAAGCAAAAGTTGGTGAGGACACCCAAACTCTTTGCTGGTGAGAACACCCAAGCTTGTGCTGGTGAGGACACCCATGCTCTGTGCTGGTGAGGATTACCTGCTGGTGCTCTGCCAAGGAGCAGCACATGCAGCCTCTTGGGAGCACTAATACAGACCACTGGTCAGAAGACAGCCCCATTATTGGATTCCCAGGTGCATAACTAAGCAGTCGGTGGAGACGGGTACACAAAACTTGTTTAGAAAGACCTTTTTCTTTTTCCTGCATAAGGAACAGGAAATATGCAAGTGGTGAGATGTGCATTATTTCACAGCAGCTCCCCAACTTGCAACTTCTGTGTTTGAGCTGGCAGCAACTGTTGTGCCAGGACTCCATCAGACCATGTCACTGTCGGCATGTATCCTCAACTCTTGGCCCATAGAGGTTTGTTACCACATGCTGGCCACATGCAACACTTCTCTGTGGCTAGCCAGCATCACGGGGCATGTCTTGTCCTCCTGGTAGCCAGTAGTCCCTGCTTGAGGTCCTATCATGTCTGTGTCCTCAACTCCTTTGGAAGGATTTATAGATATGTGGGCTTGAAGACTGCTTCCATGTCTCTGTGAGATAAATCAGGATTTATTCAGGGACTGGACATTGAGGGCTCAGCATGGGACACCCCTGCCCACATAGCAGTGGTGCACACTTCTTTCTGTGCACATGTAAAACTTAGAGTAGAGAGATCCCATTGTTTAAGTGAAGTACATGTAGTTGAACTTTGGCCTACACTGCTTTGACTACAGAAGAAAACAAGGGTCTAAAAATAAGGAAATGTTTGCCTCTTGGAAATTTTCTAAGCAATTAATCTAAGAATTATTGATGTTTCTAATTTTGTCAGAAGAGGGAGGACCATCAGTCACACTCAAAAATACCAGCTCTTTGCTGATAACTCATTAAGTGGAATGGCTTCTTAATGCAGTTGCCAGAAGAAAGGTTTGCTGCCAAAATCAGGGATATTGCTCTATCCCACTCATACTCCTTCATTAAGGAAACTTCCGAGAAAATTCTGGCTTTCTCCCAAAGTTGTTGTGTGGGATTTTTCTTTTTTTCTTTTTCCTTTTTTTAAGTGCCTGGAAACCAACTCCAAAGCCGACTTTACTGCCAACCTTTTAAAAGAAGTAATGACAATATATGCTAATAGGAGATTTCACAAATCAGTATGAGCTCACTGAAACCAGTTCCCATCTGATCACACATGAATGAACAATGTGTGGGTTTTTCGATGGTAGCTCCATCTTTCATTTAGATTGAGATCAAATGAATATTACCAAGTGCTGGGTGGTAAACTGTTGATAAGTCACTGTTTTATCATCCTGTGGAACCTAAAATGAAAACATCCTTGTTTTAATGTAACCAAGCGATAGATTTCAAAGCACCTTTCAATGAAATAGATACTGTTGCTTCACGAATGGCTCCCTTTCCTGGAACATTCATTAAAAAGCAGTAAGCCTCATGGGGTACATCCTTCTTTTAATAAAGAAAAAACAAGTAGAAAATCAGAAGTTTTCTATATATATTTGCATAGTTATCAATTTCTTAATCTTTCTTGGAGGATTCCTTTGGTAATTCACAGGAGGATCCCTATGTTGCTCACTGACTTAAGTGACTTTCCAGTGAATTCATTAGAAGATCAAGATCTGAGACATATTTGGTGGAACAGGATGTGCTTTTATTATTGAATAAGTGATTTGTATGGTGATTTTATATGGCACTTTACAAACAGTGGGCTGATTCTTCAGTGTTCATCTGTTTCTATGCAGTTTCTATGTTTTTGTAACATCGGTAGCAGAGGAGAGAATTAGGAAATACTTGATGCATGAAGTGAGAGGAAGCATGGAATGTCTGAGGAGTGGTTTGGGACAGAAATTATTGGTGAAGATGATGTAGAAGGGAGAATTGTCAGTTGAAGATATTTTAAGGACGTCTTAAAAGCTATATGTAGCAAGCAGGAATAGAGAGAGATTTAAATTGCAAGACCTTTATTTTTATAAGGCATGATACTGAGATTGCAAGAGGTTATTATTTTAGAAAGAATGGGTCCTACGAGCCATATAGAGCAAGAAAAGAAACTGGAATAAATGTCAGAGACAGAACTCTCTGTCAGTGAGATTATGATTATGTACATCACTGAAAGGATCTGAAATATTGGCCATCAGGTAACTGGTAAATCTTTCATTAGCCACAGGCAAAATATTCTCATTAGACTCAGCATCTCATACTTACATACATTCCCACTCCTTTCCATGTCTGAAAAGTGATGCTTCCCAGGAAAAGGAATCAGATCATCAAAATCTGAATTTCTAATTGAACATTGGTGATGATGCTGTTCAGAGTTCAGAAACTGCTCTTAAAAGCAGCAGTACTGGTACTCTACCATTAATGCAAAAGCAGCAAGGCAAATCATGGTAGATGAAATAGTAGTCATTTTCTGTTAATTAGACACCAAGTACATCTTTGCTACGTATTCCTTTTGGATAATGTAACTAGAGAGAGACACAGAGATTAAGTCTTAGGTGGTCTTCTTCCAAGGTTTCCAAACCCTGCTGCTTCGAACATGATACATTTCATTGTTAGGATATTGTTTTGATGGTGCATGGCATCAAAAATGCAAATGCTAGTAGTAAGAATGGACATGTATAAGAAATGCAGAAAATATTAAGAGAAATTATATGACATAGACTTTTTCAAAGATAATAGGAAAAATAAGAAAGCTTGTGTTTATTTTAGGGAGCTAAAGGATAGTAGTGAAACATAAGACGTAAGGGAAATAGATGAATAAAATATAAAAAAGGACAAAGTTTTATATACTAGCACAATAAATAAAAGTCCTAGAAAATGAAAAATGGGAAAGGCACTAAAACTCACATACAAGAAATCTCAGAGAAGCTGACATCTTGAGAACAGCAAAGAAACAAAAGTAAACTGGCCTAAAAATGTAACAGGATCAGCTTTTCTGTTTATTTATAGTCACTAGGAAGTGGTGAACAGTGATATTTTATTCCATGTCGGATAAAATCTGGTTTTCCTAAAGTTAAACTTTGGAAAAAAGCTTTCTGGTTCTGCCACTTCTACTTTTCTACAACAGTAGTACAAATTGTTGTTCACATGAGAAAAGACAGTTCGCTTGTTTGAAGACAGTTATCTGATGGACTTTGTTTACTTCCTCAGAGGATGTTAGTAGTGAAGGAAGAAGTGCTGTTAACCCTTTCTTTTGTGAAGGAGTTCATCTTAGTTGAATTTATCAAAAATTTTCAGTGATGGCAGTAAAGTTTTTGATCTGATAATTCATATTTTTCTGTCTAGGTTTTGTCCTGGATTTTATACAGTATTTCTTGTTGCAATTTATGCAATGCTATAAACCTGTAAAAAATTTTTGTTGAATTCATGCAAACAATTTTTTACTACACTGTATAATGACTGTATGATACATGGAATTTCAAAGGTTCCTTTGTAAACCAGTGTTGTCTATCCGAGTATCTACTACCTACACTTATAATTGAAAATTGCTAGGGTTTTGTTTACTGATAAAAAGCAATAGTAAGAACATCAAGATTATACAAGCATTTGTTTACACATGTGTGAGAGACAGAGAAGCATGGCAAATTATTTTTGCACTTAATTTGTCAAATGTTTTTCTATGCCTCTTAAGGGAGTTTGCTTACCGACCTTTACCATGTTGTTCAAACTCCCAAATTCATTCCTGTTGAGTAATTTCTAAAATCAGGCAGCACACTGTGTTATGCATGAAATAGCAGTTGGGTAAGACACGGGTCTGTGTTTTTCACGGCAGACTGTCAGGACTGGATGTCATTCTGACTTTCAAAGTCAATACAAATCAAAATCTTCTTCCAGTAACTTCATAGATTATATCCAAGCTAAGTTTTTTCAGGTTTGTACACAAGTGGTGCTCAGAGGGAACAGAATCTCCTCATTAAAAGCCTGTTGTACACCCCCAGATCCAGCCCTCCCAGGTCAGCTGCCCATGTAGAGGGTGGAGAAGGAGGTACTATAAGGTGACTTGAGTAATCATCAGGTTGTTAGGGGAAAGAGGAGATAATATCGTCATCACCAATGGTAACCACATCCTTGCCCACGGGAACTTTTCAGGGGGCACAGCAAAGCACCTGGACTGGGGTTCATGGCTGAGCTGCTCAAGCTGACTGTATTGCTGGACCAGCCTGGGGGCAATTATCTGGTTTTCTTGTACCTTATCTGCAGCATGAAGGTTGTATGTAAAGACAGAGAAGAGGTCTTAGGAAAAAACAGAAAAGACATTGTCTTAAAACAAAGTTAAAGTATTACTTTCTTTCCTTTGTATTTTTCTTTTTCATGTCAACCTATCTTCTCAAATGGAATTCATATTATGACTCATCTGGATGAAGTTAACTTTTGAAATAAAATATATTTATTTTTCTGTTAATGTTCAAAAACAGGTGTTTATCATGGAGCAAGTATTCTATTTAAATTATCAATTTAAAACCTTTGTGAAATGGAAGTAGCTTACTGAGCTGCAATTTGGGGATTACGAGTTCCTTTCAAATGCAGGAGCTGTAGGCTGTGCCATATGTCACTGGGAGGATGTTTTCTCATATATTCACAGGAAAATCTTGGATTCGAATGATGAATTCTGTGAACTTGGCAATAGAGCATGACGAATAAAATAGAAGTGGCTAGCCTCAAACTCCCCTAGACAAGTAGAAGCTAGAAACTTGCCATATGTCACTGACTTCCATGAGCAATGCTGAAAAGTAGAATATCACCCAGTCTTGCAGCATTAAATACTGCCCTAAGTCATTAATACAAAACAGATGGCTTTGTTGTTGATTAGAGCTGGTTAGAATCTGAAATTCCCATTCTGAAGGAAATTTTGACATTTGTGTTTATTTTCACTGCCTATTGGAACAAAACATCAAAATTTCCCAGTGGGATGGATATTAAAAATGATCTGGAAACACCAAGCTATTTCACTTCACTGGCATTGAATTGTTTTCTCAATAATACAAAACAAGTGTAATTCTAAAATTAACCAAATATAAATGCCAAAACAAAATTAATAAACATATAAAGTAACACTGAATCTTTTTTGCCATGTTAAAAGGAAAAGATTAAATTGAAATTATAAATTCTGACATTTTTACAGAATTTGTTTTCTTGAATGTGACAAAACATTTTGATTTCAGCTAAGCTGCATTACCTAATGGAAATGGGTTCTACTGAAAAAATGTTCACCCAGTGCTGTTTGTGCAGGGCCAGTAATGTACAGGATCATCTTGCAAGTTCAAGGATGTAAAAATTCTGAGAAATAAGACAGCCACAAAGAGAAAATAAACACAATATTTGCAGTTTAGGAACATCTTTGAAGACTGCTTTAAAAATTCCTACAACTCCCACGAAATTAATTTAGTCATCTAGATCTCTCTTACATTAGATCTCTTTTGTTCAGCCACACTTGAGAGTGCTAAGTGCTGGACAAATCATCCCTGGCATGGACCTTCATATTTATGAACTTATAAACTGTGACATTATCTTAGTGCATCTTGTTTCCATCTCCCTAGCAAAATTCTGGTCCTGACTGCCAGAACCTCCCACTCCCAATCTCCAGTTGCCTACTTTCCTGGAGAAAGTTCCAATAGCTCTCTCCAGTATGGAACAAAAACTCACAGTTACTCTCCAGGTAGGAACCTCCACAATAATTCCTTTCCCTATCATAAGAACATCTTTAAAAATATCTGGTTTGCCAGCTAATGGCTCCATTTTTTCCAGTATCACGATTGCTTTTTTTTTTTTTTTTGTCAACACCAAGTCTCTGCTGTGGGATAGGAGACCATCTGTTAAAAAAATTTTTAAGGGTAGTCTAAGCACAAATGTCACACTTTTGGAGTCACATGCTATTTATTTACAAAGATAAAAAAATCAATATCATGAATTCACATCAGCTTCTCGTCTTACTTTGTGCAACAGTAGCTTTCTACTTTAGTTTCCACTAGCCTCCACCAAGGTATTGCATATAAGATTACATAAAAGGACCAAACAAGATGTAGGACAGATTAGAAACCTGATGAAGTTGCTGCTGGATGAGTTTGATGACTGGTGTGCTCAGGTGCACTGGGGAAGATTATGTTACTACTGGTGAGTGCCCTGCACAAAGGATAGAAGCCCTGCGGAAGAAAGGAGAATAAACCGAGTTTGACGTGGCTGGGCATGTTGAGTATCAGGATAAAGACAAACAGCAGTGACGCAGGTGTGTAGGAAGGGTGGCTTTTCTAAAGCACTCAGGCCCTTGTTAGGTACCAAAATCAGTGGTACTACTTTCTGGCAGATCTCAGTTTACTGGATACAGATGCTTTTTGAGAAACTACCTATTGCACAGGTGCCCAAAGGGAAGGCGTGTTTTGTTTGAGTTTAATTGTGGGTGCTGGGCACTTGGAAAAGTGTGACCTTGAGCATTTTAGGAGATGTGGCCCAGAAAGGTATTGTTTACCAAAGAGCCTTTGGGCTCACAAGTTGCTTAATAGGAGACACAGTAACCGCAGAAAATTTCCGTCATTTGGGTCTTGATATATGGTCTTCTTTGAAAGGATGTTGATCGATAAAGTCACCTGCAGATGGAACAGGTGAGAGATTTTGCCAACTCCCCTGCTGTCGGCTTAACACCCATGTTTATAAATCCTGCAGATGTCCTGTGCTTAGTGAAACAGCTGAATGCAGTAAAATCTGGAAAGGCAGCCTCCTGAGGGTAGATGTTCTAATGTACTGTTAGCAAAGTCTCTCTTGCCCTTTGCCATACAAAATTAGGCAAAGGCAAACATACTTTTACAAAAATACTATTTCCATAGAGTTTTAAGAAATCAAATACATAAATATATATCTAATTCCCAAAAGAATCATCTGATGTCTGCCAAGACAAAGCGTTAGTTATTTTAAAGACCTTAGATGGTTCTACCCAGGGTTAATAACGAAATGTTGTGTTTTTTTCTTACACAGCATATGGTAAAGTGTTGTTTCTCAGCTTCACAAAAGAATGATTATGAACCAAAAAAGCATGTGAATATTGGCATGGTTTTTATCGTTGCAAGTTGTAAAAGAATTAGGAAGAAATGAAATTAAATAGCAAGACCTTTTCTGAGTGTAAGAGATAAACAAATCTGTATGAGTTCTTCCTCTTTTGTCTGGTTTCTCTTTTTTTTTTCCTCATTTCTCGTTAAGGAAGAAAAGGTTACTTTCAAGCCGTTCTGGGTGGGCGAAGCCTTTGCTGGCCCCGGGGGATGACTGTCCAGTGTTTAATGCATCGTTTTTTGCACTGCTCATAGGGTGGTGGCAGCACATCCCAAAGGGATTCCAGACAAAGCCCAGGACACTGAGAAAGGTTGAAGTGCTAGATACACCACCATGTGCACAGGGGAGCCCACATTTACACTGTCTTACACTTTGGAGTGCCACTGTAGGATTTGGGAACATGGATGGCTTTATATGGAATCTCCAGCAGCTCCTTTTCTGTGTGTCTTCACTGCCTGTCTACTCTGCCTGAGGTTACACCTTAACTGAGCAGACAACCTTCCTAAAGAGGCTTAGGTGTGTTCTGTCTGAAGCAGCAGAGATTTTGTATAAAGTGAGGGAGCTCCATCTCGCCTCTGGGATAGCCAGGCTGTTGATGCAGCACCAGCAAGTATCTGATTGCCAGGAGGTTAAGGACAGACCTGACTGCCCCATGCAATCACAATCTAATGGGTGGAGGCAGCCCATCACAGATGCTCCTCTTTGGGGGATAGATGTACACCAAATTTCAGTCAGGAGCAGCTTCAGAAACAAGCTCTGAGTCCTAAATGCAGGGCTTTAAGATGGAAAGAGTGACCAACCGTGAATGAGAGAGGAGTCACTGCACAGTATGACACACTGTACAAATGCACATAACATGCTCTTTTCCCCAGCTCCCAATATTAGAAATGCCCATGCCTAGTCATCCTTTTTGTACCACACACTCCACCTTGCAGAAAATGCTTTGGAAACAGAGACCTTTTCGGGAAGCCCCAGTGATGCTGAAGGCGTTGCAAAGATGAGGGGTGTGAACATCAACCCTTTCACTGCTTGAGACTGAAACACTGCAGATTGGTCTCAAAACAACTCCAGCTGAGACTGTGGGCATTGTTGAGAATAACGTGATAAGCACTAAGCCGTTACCTAGTTAACTCACTGGTGCTGAAGACCCCAGTAGTAAGGTACTGACATTTATTGACGGGGCACTGCCTTCCTGCTGAATCCCCCTCCTCCCCCCTCACACCAGCCCTTATTGCTAAAATGCACAAAGGAATTACGGTAAAGACAAATAGGAGACAAAGTGGAGCAGCTGTAGCATTTCTCTGCCGAGGCAAATCTGAAGGGAGAAGAGCCTGGGCTTTTGATGTTATCCATAAGCACCTCCAAGTTTGAAACGTGAACTCTGTGCAGCTGCTGCTGCTTGGACTGCCTGCCTCAACCAAAACACAGAATTATAAAAGACTTGCTTTTATTTCTTGTCTTGAATTCCTCCTGGGGTAGCAGGAGAGCACAGAACAAATACTGTCAAAGGAGAATTTAGGGGCACCTTTGGTAAGGGAAGGATCCCCAGTAAGGGGCTAGAGAAACAGGAAGGTGACACTAAACAAAACAGGAACTTATAACAGTGAAATTGTCAGGATCCTGGAATCAAACTAAGATCAAAATGAGTAAATATTGTGATGAACAGGTTTGGAAGTACCAGTGGGCCTGTGGATGGCACATGACTCATCTTCCTTCTGTTGATAAATAAAACATAAATACTGAATGAGGATCCCATCTACACCTCTTCCTTGGGTTTTTTCGTCTTAATTTCTTCATTAGTCTTCATTCCTCTTCCTTGATGTCAGCAATAGTTTCAGCCAGTATTTGCGTACTTGTTTTACTGCACTGCAAATCTATTTACTGCTGTTGCTTCTGAATATTAATAAGAGAATGTCAGATTTTTTTTTTATTAATCTTGCTCAGGAATTTCACCTGGTTTTTGTTCTTTGCCAATATAAGGAGATAAATGGAAAATTTTTATTCTGCATGTATTTGGTTTTTTTGCTAAGTCCCTGTGTGGTTTTTAATAAATTTGGTTTTCTTTCAAAAATATGTTCCAAGATGCTGTTAAAAAAAATTAAGCAAAAGCCTTTCCTGGCAAGCATCTCCACACTGGTTACTCAAATGAACGTGTGAAAACAAACTAGAAATGTCCAGAAGGAAGCAAAGTGGCTGCTTCCAAGAGCCTGGGGGGTTGTTTTCTGGGGATGGGAATAAAAAAAAACCTCCTGGCCAGGTAGCGCTTACACTTCCCAGCAGGAGACTAAAACCAGAGAAGTTACTCTTCCCAGCACAGCTGCTGCTGCTGCTGTAACTGTTCACTGTGTCCCACCAGCAGGATCCTGCACTGGCACTGGAATTTCCAGTGGGACAGTGGAGAGCAGTGCTGGAGGTGACTGAGGCTGTGTATTGGGAGCTCAGGGATTAATCACAGAGTCTTCTGGGCTGGAGCACATCAGAGATCAATGAACACATCCCTGCCTTGCTCACCAAGTCTCACTGGAGAGCTCCAAGATCACAGACAGTGCATTGCCCACGTTTACTCTTGGGTTTGCATTCATGATGAGGCCATGGCAACACTGGAGTTCCAGCCACAGGGAAGCAACATACACAGATAGGAAGGGAATGTATCATTTGAGATAGCTGTTGCTTTGAACTGTCTCATTACATAGCTCGTATAGCAGTTAGCAGGATTACAGCCCGAAGGAATCACTGACCTTATGAAAGAAACTTGGCTTTTATACCAGATTGTGTTCACCAAGCCTTGACTTTGTTAAATGCACATAACTTCCCCTATTCTATAAGGGTGTGGACAAAGATGAACCAAAGCTGCATTTGGAAGCGTGTGTACACTGGATCACAATAACAACAGAGTTTGCAGAGGCTGGCGCATTGGGGTGAACTGGTATTTGGTATCTGGAGCTTTAGATCTCACAAGCAGTGAGAGCAGCTGGCAGAGGGGAAGGAAGAGAGTAGTTCTAATGTGATGAAGTTTGGTAACAGGGAAAAATTTTGGCCTGGAAGCCCTGGGGACACTTCCCCAAACAAAGTGTCATGCTCTGAGATGCACTGCAGTCTCCCCTTGATATCCCTCCACCTATTTGCAGGGTAAGGGGATGTCGTACTGCAAGGTTTGGTCAACCCGAGGTTTGGTTAACCTGGGCAGAGCAGCACCTCTTCTCTGAGCTTGCAACAGAGCTGAGCTGCACAGTGACAGGCAGAGAAAGAACTGGTAGGGGTGGCAGAAAGTGATGGCAGAAGAATTTAGCTTGCCAAAGCCCTATCTGCTGTGCTGTGGAGGCTGGTATGCAGTGACAAGAGAAGAGTGCTTGTGGGTAGGACATGAAAGAAGGTGAGATCCCTGCCGTTTCCAGATGTGCAGACAGCTTGAGAGATAGATGGTGTATATGAGTCCACTTGTCACACATCCAAATTTTCAGTAATGATCTGACAGGAGGAAAAACCACAGCGGTGATGGTGAATGGAGAATCGCACTGGTACCTCAGCTTGGCATTGCCACAGGGGACTGACTCACGCTAGAGCACTGCTTCCTCACCACTGTCAGGTAGCAGAGCGATGCTGTTGTCCTGCTCAGCCATTAGTTCATTCCAGCAGTCATCAGGAGCTTGTGCAGCTGCTTGGCAGAGATTGAAATCCCATGATCCCTAGTCTCGGAAAAATTCTCAAATTATGTGTTAGAAATATTAAAGATAGCATTGCACCCATAAGTGGATTATTTCTTGGAAACAGGTCAAACTGTGTGTTAGAAACCAAGAAACAGAAGTTTCTGAAGACGAAAGTCACAAAATTTAAATTTCATTGCTTCATTCTAAAAAAATTTTCTGCTTTCATTTTCACAGAGCTGGAGTCTGTAGCCAAGGCTATGGTGTGATTAACCTTGCTGTTCCCACTGGAAACAAATCAGGCAGAACTTGTTTTCAAACTTATTCTTGAGACCTTTGAGGTGATTTGTACCCTGTTAGCTATAAAGTACCCAACAGCCTAAAATTTCCATATTTAGAGCAAGGCTTCCCTGGAAAAATGCCCCTTTCTCATAATATTTTTTCCCAGCACTGGACTTCCCCTCAGATTTAAGCCTAAATGAAAATTAAGAAGTCTTGTTGTCTTTGGCAGACTGAGCTCAATCAAAAAAATAAAAAAAAAAGCATGGAGTTTTCTTTATATGATGGGTGTCAAGTTTGAAGAGTAAAAGCACTGTTAGAAATGTGTTGTTAGAACTTGCTTGTTATAGCAAACCTTCAACAGAAAAAATAAAACATTTATTTCTTTTAAGGAAGTACGTTTGGATGTTTGCATTGCATGTTTGTTTGCACTGCATTGCACTCATCGCAGTGGATTGGCTGCGTGTTCCTGGTTGCTGCAGCTTTCCAACTCCTGAAAGGTTGTTGCTTAAGCAGGCAGCGTTTGCCTTACTCTGAGGTTTCAGACTGAGCTAACAACTTTGTGTGAGCAGCAGCAAGCTGCTGGCAAAGAGACACGTGATGGCACAGGTGTTCACTGCCCTTCTGCCCAGACAGAGCTCCCTGTGTGAGGAAAGGCTGTGACAGCAGCGCTGTCCTGTCTGCACACAACAGATCTGCTGCACTGTCAGTGCAGTGTCACTTTCTGCTTATGCTGAATTGTCATAGGCCAGCTGTCTGTCAAACAACTCTGTCTTCATCTTAAAAACTCCACACGTGGACCTGAATAGAGGAATTTTAAGTATTTCCTTTAAGGAGCATCGCCTATGACATTTCCTCCAATAATCAGTGAACAGGGATTCTTTCCATAGCAGGTGGGCAGCAGTGGTGCTTTACTTCCTGATATTCTGTAGTTGTTGGCTGAAATGGCATCAGCCTTTCAAGCCATAAACACATCACATTCTTTTACTGGCAATATTGCCTTATGAATGAAGACCTTAATATTTCAATATGTTGTTCTATATAGCAAGTCTTTCATTTATATTATATCTAACACCATTGTACCAGAGGAAGAAATTGTAGAAATGCAATTAAACATATTCATTTGTCATTTAATTTGTCTTTCTTTTTCTACACCTACAATATCCATTTCTCAGTATTGTCAATATTTTACTTTGCCATGGTGATTGCTGTTCACTATTTACTTGCTGTATTTTGAACTTCTAATAATTTATTAGAAATCTGAGATCTACAGGAATGATAAAGTGTGAAAAAATACCTAAAATCAATTTCAATTTTATGTTGTTCTGTGCCTTTATTGCTGTCATTGTTAGCTGACATTCTCTTAGCTCACTGCACTCTGCCCATAATCTGATCTATGATGAGGAGTCAGGCAGCAATCTGTAAAGTGGTTGTAAGGATCTTCAAGTGTCTTCAATGATTTTCTGTACTTGGACTGCAAAAGCATTTTGATCTGTTGCTGATAGATAGAATAGGCACAATAAATCCCATCGTTACAGTTCCTAGAACACCACCTATTAAAAAGGAAAAATCTGGAGGGCAAAGAACATGATAAAAATTCATCAGAAGTGGACTCAGGAATAATGCTACCAGTTTTTGACTGCGTCACCTGGCATCACAACAGCTGCGGATTTCAACCTTGTACTGCAAGTCACATATGGCTAGCTCTCCCTTTCTGCCTGGAGAACACAGATTTTTCTCGTTGTGATGCTTTGCAAGGGACTGTGCTCTACTCTTCTGTGGTTTTTATTATCTGGTGAAAATATATTGTACCTACAACATCGTGCAGCTATAAAGGCATTTTTTTGTAGTGTGAAATGCAGTCTTATTGGCCACCTCTTGAAGGACACTGCCTGCATCTTACCTCACTATTTCATTTTTCAGAAGGCTCTGGACTAGAAATGTGCAAGCTGAGTTTTCAGTGTTCAAATGTTTGAGTTATTAAAAAGCAGGGGGGATTATATGGCTAATTCTACTCATTTCTACCACAGCTGGCTTGCACCTTAGTCAGCAATCTTCCCTCCCTACTCTATGGTCTGGAAAGTGTGCTGCCTCTGGCACTGTGGAAGAGCTGCTGGCCAGGGATGTGGGCAGCTGCTGCCTACTCCGGGGATTTTACTGGGCGTTTTGTGTTAAACTGGTGCCACTATGAAGTGAGCCTGGCCACTTCCGTTGTCCAGTTGCTCTTCCATCCCACTGGCAGACCCTGATTATGTTGTTTTGCCTGACATAAAGCCCTCTGGCTGCCCTAATGTAATCTGTTCGCTCAGCTAATTCCCAGGTTGTTTATTATGGGCCCCGTCCAACACCCATGGAAGGCAACACAACGTTCAGCTGCCTCGGCAGCTGTTGGACCAGGGCTATGAAACAAGGACTTTTTTGCTATTTTCAGGGCATTAAGAGCTTGGATTACTTAAAAACTGTACAGCATGTTTTGATCACGATGAAAAGACAAAAGGCAGTAGAAAAAATTACCTTTGAGGTGGCATCTTCCACTTTTCAAGTGTTTTGGAGACACTTTGGAAGAGAAGATACTGTTTGGTCAACATAGTCAACCAAGCCCCTGAAATGGTCAGGAGAGGGATAGGCCCCGTGGGGCAGGATTCTTCACCCTTCCCAGCCTCCTGCCTGTGAACAGGGGAGCCTGTTCTCCATGAACCATGTAGGCAATGTGTTTAGACAGGACATACAGTTACCAAACAGCCATCAGTGGATCCTGGAGACACAGGTGAATCCAGCGTGGATCCCACGGTTTTTTACACTTGTGAAGTACAGCTTTTTGGTCATTCCAATCCAAGAACACAGGAAATTAAGGAATCAGTCCTCTAGCTGTCTTGGGGAGCTCAAATTCCTTGGGGAGAAGGGGAGCTTCCCACAAGAAAAAATAATAGCAACAACCTAGGGGAGCCTCAATTTCTTCTTCCCAGTGCCAAACAGAAGAGACAGTAGATTAGCTTCTGTCATGTGTATTATTCTTCATTTTTAAAAAGTAATATCTTGTTTAAGAAAGGACATTTTATTGAATGCTCATTAGCTCATTCCAGTCATCATTATTAAATCCGTCTCTGGGCCAGAGACTCCATTCTGACAACAGTGTGAGTCATGTTTAAATTATTTTGCAATTCTGCTTTACTTATCCATACATCACATCTTAGTTGTGACTGTCATTTGCATGACAAGTTCTCAGGCAGGTTTCTGTCAATAGAGAACGGTTTCCCACAAATCAGTAAAATGTTAAGCTTCCAGTAAAACTGATGTTGCCTTGTGGAGCCAACACACTCAGGCTCCAAAACTTAAAACCCAAAGGCATCGCTCATTAGTAAATCTGCTGCACAATGTGATATGTAGCAACTTGCCTTAAATGAAATATAATTAAGGTGATTTAATAGAGACTGTATCCAGTAATACTTCTTAATGGTTAATTTAAGGGAAATGAATTTCCAATTTCGTTGTCTAGGTACTTTTCATTTCTCCTTTCTTCTTTCTTTTTTTTATAAAGAGGTTTTTTTCAAAGACCTATGACCACCCGCATTACTATTACTTAGTAATAGATCCAGTTTTTGGCTACAAGGAAGATTAAAAAACACAGTAATAGTTTGAGGTGGGGGAATCCACCCTTGATAAAATCACTTCAGATTTTATCTTCATTTTTGAAGTAAAATAGGAATTGGTCCATGCCAAACAAAAGAGGCAATTTCTGGGTTGCTTTCTGGTTATAAAGACGTATGTAGAAGGGCTTTGGAGTTACTGGTTTCAGCGTACACTGCAGTTGTACCTTGATCCCATTTTGGAACAAGACTAAGGGAACACAGACCTTTGTAGCAGTCTGGTTTCCACCAGAGGTACAAAAATTGTTTCTCATTAGGCCAGGTCCTCAGGACAGTTGGGTGACAGGGATGGAGGGTGTGCTGCCACACACAGCTACTGGTCAGCTGCACCTTGCAGCATCCATTGCTTACCTCATGATTTCAAGGGCAAAATAGGATGGCAATAAATTCAGTGTAATTACAGTTCTCCAGACTGTCAAAAGATAATGTAATCAACATGTAGATGAAGTTTATTAATTTTTTCAGAGTATACATGTAGTACTGGACATTCTCCAAGGTTTCAGTTGATTCCCAAGAGTGAACTATCATGAGAAAACTCATAATACAGCATACTGTTCTTCTACGGCCTCCAAGCTAATCAGTATCAATAATTAATAATAATTCATATGTGGTTTTTTTTGCTCTGCAGGTAATATTTTAACTCCAATATGGGAAAGCAAAACAGCAAACTACGCCCTGAAGTCATGCAAGATTTGCTAGAAAGCACAGACTTTACAGAACATGAGATCCAGGAGTGGTACAAAGGCTTCTTGAGAGACTGTCCAAGTGGACATTTATCTATGGAGGAGTTTAAAAAAATATATGGAAACTTTTTCCCTTACGGGGACGCTTCTAAGTTTGCAGAACATGTATTCCGCACTTTTGACGCCAATGGAGATGGAACAATAGATTTCAGAGAATTCATCATAGCCTTGAGTGTAACGTCGAGAGGGAAACTGGAGCAAAAGCTGAAGTGGGCATTCAGTATGTACGACCTTGATGGGAATGGCTACATCAGTAAGTCAGAGATGCTGGAAATCGTGCAGGTATGTGCTGCTCAGAGGCACCGCTGGGCTCCCTCCTTCAGAGCAAATTGTGAAGCAACGTTGCAGTGGGACGCTGAATGAGAAACTGGCAGCATTGGTTTATGATCTTGTATAACTGCTTGGATATAAAATGCTATTTCATTTGGCAAAGATAGTGTCACAATTCAAATTACAGCATTTAATATCCACTTCAAGTTCTTCCTGAGCGAAAATCTGCATGGATATTTCTTCCCTGGGAGTTCTTTTGAGCTGGAGCACAGCAACTAACCTGCTGATAAATGGGATTCTCTAACCCTGTCAATTAATTATGATTAATTACAGTTGAACCAAATAGATACATTAGAACAACGAGGCAGTGTACTTCTAAGGAAGGCAGGCTCCCTCCACAATATGAAGCAAATCGACTTTGAAATCATGTTAGTATGAAGAACCAGTTCCCATATTATAAAGATGTTTTGTCTGCCTAATTCCAGTGAGGTCTACATTATTAGAATCATACTAGCTGTGTTCATACTAAGTTGCCAGTACAGATAAACCTTGTCTGGGTAGACGATAATTCCATACATAGCGTCTTTGGTTGTATTCTTGTGTGGTGTAAGTCCCACATCACTTTGGCTTTCTCCAACATATTTTTGCCCTTGAGGCATGTCACTCTACTGAAAGCTTCAGAACATTTTTTATATGGCAGTGTATTTACACAGCTTGAATCTGTATAAGGCAGAACTCTTAAAAAAAAAAAAAAAAAAAAGCCTGTTATCAAGATCTGTTCCTTTCCCTGGAAATTTTGAAGTGCTAAAAATGTACTTTATTATTCAGACTTATATTTGCGCTGAAAACCAAGGGAAATTAATGCACACAAAGTACAGGCTGTGATGGCGAGCCGCATGAAGGGAGTCAGCCTAATGTGTGGTGCTCCTGTGTTCTACCAGAGCCCTTCTCACATCCTTCAAACAGTGGCCAATACCAACACTTGCCCCACTTCAGCAAGACCAGATCCAAAGCTCAGCTGCAAATCTAGAGCTTCAGTGTAGTCTTTCACTTAGTCTGTTTTGTGTTCCTGGGTCTGAGTTGAGGAGCAGGACCTCCCTGTCTCTGTGACAAACCGTGACAAACCCCCTGGAATATTTGCATTAGGAAATCCTCTGTTCCTTGCAAATCTTCCTCTCCCCCAGGCAAGGTAAACAGCCTGTCAATTATTGTTTTTCTGGCTGTATTTCTCCTCATGAAAAAACAAAAAGAATCCCAAAAGAACTAACGTAGTACATAGGAAACACAAGGAGCCAAACCCGGGTGACTACCTGCTCCTCTGGAGAAGGAGACACCGTGAGGGCTGCAGGACCCCTCACTGCTGTCCAGGAGCCAGGGAAGACAGCGTGCCAAGAGGCAGCACAAACCCCCCAGGCAAGGAGATTCACAAACAGGGAGAACAAGCCCACAGATTTGTTCATGTCAAATGAAATGAAAACATCGGTGGCTGGATTTTCTGTAGTGAGCCAAATGAGGACCAAAGCCGGAAGCTTTTTTCAGTTACCCCAGATTTGTTTGCCAGCAAGTTTAGAGGCCAAAATCCTCTGCCTCTTCTTCATATTCACATCAGTACCAAGTCATAGCATTATCCTTTACAGCCATCATGCCATCATCAAAGAAAATTGCAGCTTAGGCATCAGCACAGGGCGACGTTCTGCCAACGTGTGTATCCAACCCCGAGCAGCACTCTGGCTGCGCACAGCCCTCAGCCTGGCGCTCCAGCCATCCCACTGCACTTCTTGGGAGGTTTGGCTCTCTCCTTCTTTCAGACCGAATGTGAAACTCAACTTCATGATGCTTATAGTCTCACCTCATTTTGAGGGACCCAATTTTGAGGGACCACACAAAAAGCAGTTATGGGAGTGAACAGCCTGAAAAACAGCTATTTCTCTACCATGGACTATCAGCAATTTTTCAATCAGGAAAGCTGCCCTTTCTGTGATGGAGCTTCCCATAAGGCAGTGTGCTTGTAGACCTCACCCTGTTCTCTTCTTCCAGGCTTTTTTGGATGCAGTATTGCACTAGTCACCCATAGCTCCTCCCAGTGGGATGGGATTTGTTGTGTAGTCTCTGGAAACGTGTTCAGCTGATATCTGAAACTGAAGTAGATGAGCATATTTTCTTGCTTTGCTGAGGGGTTCCTTTGATGTAGAGTGATTAGATACAAAAAGCCAGCAAACAACTATCACTTTCATTTATGAAAGATGATTATTTTTTCATATGAAATGACAGGATTCTGTATCAAATGTCTTTCTGGAGGCCCTCAGCCATCATAATTTTTCTGAGAGTGAAAATCAGAACTCTGACAGATCTCAGATATATGTCTCAAAGGAACCTATTGCAAGTCCCTTATCTAGCATACATTTGCAAATTGATAGAGCAGGATTGTGTTTTCACTGGGATTTTTGCCTGAGACAATACATCAAACTGAATGCTAAAAGAAACACCTTTAGTCTAAAAGTCTTCATTTCACAGAAAAATACTGTCCCTATTAGTGTGGGATTACTGTATTTTAAATAGCCTAAGGGCAAAGCACACTTTCCTTCTTTTTCAGTCTGCTTTTCTTTGTGCTTTGAAAGCCCTCTCTCTGCAGTGATTTTCACTGCTATGCTGATTCTTCCTCGCATTTCCTTTCTGTTGCTCTGGCCTAATCTAACAGTACTGCAGACAATGCAGGCATTGCACTCTTGCTCAGCACTGCATTAAGGAGACTGAGATAACAGTGGCAGCAGCAGCAGCAGCGTGGGAACAGCAGAACCGCTGGTTAAGACGTCCCAGAGGAGCCCTCTGACTGGCCAGCTGCCAAGGAGATGAACCTGGATGGTCCATGACAGCTTTCTAAGACCTGTTTTCTTTGCAAAGTGATGTGCTAGGTGGCAGAGCACCTGCATTCCTCTAAGCTCTGTGCACCATCATGCTCTTAACCATGTGGGCACAGCGCAGTGCAGACTCACCGTGGCTGTCCATGAGCATCCCTAGGCCAGGCTCCAGAAAGCCCTGCCTAGAGATCCACATGGAGCCAACTGCACAGCTTGGAAGCTGAAGGACTTCAGTGGTGGGCTGGCAGTTGTAGAGCCTCAAAAAAGGAGGTCCACAGGATACTGCTGCACTTACCAGGGGCAACACATCTGCAGACTACCATGGGAAGAGGCTGCACAGCCTGCCCTCTTGACAGACCTTGTCACAGTTCCTCTCAGATTCATGTCTCAGCCTTTTCATGTCTCCCATATGTTTACCTATAATCTAAATAGCCCAGTCCACTCAAAAATAGCTGCAAACCAGTTAGAAGATTTGTTCCCCTTGCTGAGACAGGACATATTTGGCTAGTCTCTTAAAATAAGAGTTCAAATGAGAGATGGAAACCTTGTTCTGAGGATACATTTTTTCACTGTATGGACTCAAAAGGCATTTTAAAAATACTGTGCAGAGACAAGAATAACGCTTTCAGTTTAATAAAAACAGAGTACACACGTTTCACTTGCTAGGATAGCTTATTTGCAAGCCAGGAAGAAACAGAAGCTGGTACGGGAAGAAGCAAAAGCTGGTATGGCTCTGTAAAGGCAGTGTCAAAAATCTCCATGAGACTGAGAGGAAAACAATTTTTTTTTCTGGCCAGTCATTCCCTTCATGAGATTTTTAGCCACCAGAATTTATTTCAACAGTAAAAAAGGATTGACTGAAAATTTGTGCTGTCATTGCTGTTGCCATCACCATAATGAGCTTTCTGACAGTTTGCCAAGTATACCAGGAAAATGCAGGCCCCACCAAGGCTTCTGGTCTGAGTGCAGCAGTGGCAGCCAGCAACTGGTAGCAAAACCTGTGTGAATGGGCAGAGGGATGAGATTTGCCCTAAAATCACCCACTGCTGCCCATCTGCATGCGGTTGGAAAATCAAAGGAGAAAGTTCAGCAGGGCAGCAGATGAAGCTGGAGCCTGTGCTTGCTCCAGTGATGTATACAGGGCTCTGGAGGCACAGCTTCCTGGTGGCAGTCAGGGGTGCCAGGGAGCTGTAAGGAGCACTCCTGGCAGAAATTCACCTATTAAAGCTGTCCTGACGCAGGAGACTGCTGACAGGTAACAACTTCCAGTGCTGAGTGCCACTGGTGGTTTTCAGCCCAGGTTCTGGGAGGCCGAGGAGTCACACTCCATGTGGAGTGGAACCCCTGCAAGCCTTTCAGTTGCAGGTCTTAGCCCAGGGTTAGTACAGCCCAGCTCTATGTAATTATTGCGTGAAACCAAATTCCTTTCAGAGCTTGCTCTTTCAAACATACAATAAAGAGTTTTGTGTAGCTGCCTTGAATTAATATGGGGCAAGTCTCAAGATTCTTAATCAGCTTTAGCTGGCTTGTACTTCGGGAAAACTTCCCAATGAACTTCTAAGTAAGGACAGAAGAATTTTTCCAGAGTAACCATTTTCAGCATGAAAGGAACGCTTACTATGTTATTCCCATCTGGCCTTCCTAGAATATCTCATCTGTTATTCCCTTCACATGCCTCTGTGAAAAGGACCCTGTAGGATGAAGTCATCCTGAAGTGCTTTTTTTGTGCTAAAATCTGCATATTCTTACTATGGTTACTTTGATCAGGGTAAACACGCCCTCACTCCCGGTCTGGGGCATTCCTCCCACACTTTCAATGCAGATTCTCTGTTTTGCCGTCCTCTCACCCAGAGAGAGGGAGTGACCCCTCCAACTCTCTTCCTACCCCAGACAAAAGCCAGACAGCTTCAGATGCTTAAACACTGGCAGATTTATAAGCCTCATCTCTGCTCTGACCCTTGCAAGCCTTGCATGCTGATGAGGATAAGCAAGGTCTAAATTCTCACTGTCCACCCGCTCAATTTTTTTCCTTCCATGTTGCCTCCATCCCCGAGCTCCCTCATCCTTGTGTTTATGTGCTTGCATGTTCATCCTTTCTTCTGTGCTCCTGGTATCAGAGTATCATGGCTGTGTGGACAGCATCCCTGCCTGTACTGAGGCTCTGCCCAGTACCCTGGAACACTAATTCTCTTGGGAGCCTCTGGGCACTCCTGCAATGCAAATGATGATGATGATGATGATGATGATGATGATGAAAAGGATGTCCACCACTTTTCTATTCAGCCAGCAGCTGTTCATGCTGCAGTGTTCACCTCTGTTCTGCTCAGGTCTGTAGCCTGTGTTACACTTAGCAGAAGGCAGACCTGAAAACCACAGCTACACTCTTGGTGACATAACTGGGGGAGGAGGTGTTTGATTATGCTGAGCATAAGTGAGGGATAATTAGTTAAGCAGACAAATACTTTTCTTAGGGTGTAAGTCTTTAAGTTATTTAAAGCCCAGGAGAAAGGTGAGCTGTTGGCAGAGGAGAAGCCAGCAAAATGGCCGAGGAAGTGGATGCTCCCTAGTCTGAGTGTAAAATGTCTGTGCTACTTAAGTGGCATCCTCTGTCTGTGCTGTTACATTCTGGAGCCAGTCCTTGGGGATCCTGAGCCAGATGGTGTGAGCTGCTGGCAGAGTCCCTTCATGGAGGGGAAGAGGGGAGAGGGGTGACTCAGTGATAAGTCTTGGCTTGCACCAAGGACCTCCCTCCCAAAGCCAGAGGAAAGGAAGAAGAAATAGCTAAAGCAATCAGGCGACAGCAGGCAACGGCCAACAAGTTGCAGTGGGCAGCAGAAGGGACCAGTTGGACCAGGGCAATGGTGCCTTGGGCTGGGACGTGCTGCCCCTCCAAATGGCTGGGAGGAATCCCCAAGGCCACCACCCGGCAGCCATCTGGGTGCTGCTGCTCTCCCAGCTGTGGCACCGCAGAGATACCTAACACAAAGCCCTGGTGTTCACTGGTGCTGCATGCTTACATTTGCCAGCAAGGTTTGGGTAGCCAGTGCAGAGACAGACCCTCATCCTTGTTTTAAAATTAACATTACTCCTCTTTCAGGGGCAGCTAGTACCTAATGTGACAAATGCATTTGTCTCTGCAGAGAATAGCCATGGGTGGTAGTGGTGCTCTGTGGGACCAGAACATCTGGTCTGTGTGGAACGAATTGTGCATGGGATTTTGAGCTATGCACGCTCACCAACCCTTGGTGGTCCAGTCTTCGTTATCTGTGAGATGCAGCAAATGCAGGGAGTGAGTCACTGCTCTCCCCACAGACAAGATGCTGACCAAGGAGGGAGAGAAAAGAGATGGGGGAGAAGCAAAGGCAGGGTGAGGAGACAGGTGTGGTAAGGATGAAGCCTGTGTGGCCAAAGCATGGAGATTCATCACAGCACAGGACAAGACCTTGGTGGTCTGGCTGTTCCTCCAGGCTCTGGGAGCTGCCATTGCCTAATGTGCTGTACAAACGATAAATTCATCCAAAGACTGTTTTAATATGGAAAAATGTAACCTTAGTCCAAACCCAGATGGTGCTTGACCATGACTAAATAAAGAAACACAGTATTTCACAAACAAATGTTCCACTGAAGGGGGAAGCTCCATGTACTGGTGTCATCCAACAACCTTCAGCACCCAAAGAGCAGGTTTCTCTGGTATTCCCAGGACATCTTCTGCCTGTTTCTGTCACAAGAAGATCATCGTACCTTTGCATTAAGATAATGTGTTTCTTACCAGCTCTTTGCTCCTGTCTACCACACAGGCAATCTATAAGATGGTTTCTTCTGTAATGAAGATGCCAGAAGATGAGTCAACACCAGAGAAGAGGACTGAGAAGATCTTCCGCCAGATGGACACCAACCGTGACGGTAGGCACTCTCCAGGTGGGGTGGCTGGGGTGCCCTGCACACATGGGACGACCTGCAAGGCCAACAGGGTGTAGGCAGGCAGGACTTCACCTTGCAGAGTTGCTTTCCCGCGGATTTCCCTGGTTTCCCCAGCTTCCTTCCATTGTGCTTGTCCAGGAGGTTGACAGGTGTGCTGCAACCCACCAGATGCGCTAAGTAAACATGTTTCTTTTCTAGGAAAGCTCTCTCTGGAAGAGTTCATCCGAGGCGCCAAGAGTGATCCATCCATAGTCCGTCTCCTGCAGTGTGATCCCAGCAGTGCCGGGCAGTTCTGAACCTGTCCTTTGGACGAATTATGTATCTGCTTTTTTTTTTCTTGCCAAACAACATTCATGGTAGTGTTGCCTCTGTGTGGCCAATTATGCCTTCATTTGTGGCATCTTATAGCTTCTTTTGTTGTGGATTAATTATAAGAATGCTGAATTGCTCTTAACAATTTGTCCAGAGCACGGACAGTACTGTTTTAAACAGATATTGTGGTGTTATCATTGTTTTTAAAATTTCATTTTGTTTTTTTGTTTGTTTGTTTGTATCTGTCTCGGAAAGTATGTGTTGAGGAGGAGTAGACCAACAACAAACCCCTTGGCAGCAAGACACACTGACAGATTTTAGATTGCTGCTTTAGTTGTTAACTATTCACCTGCAGGACCTGAAAGTGTAATACGGCTGAACCAAAGGGGTTGTGGTGGGTGGGGTAGTATTCACAGGGAACCTCCTCTCCTGTCCAGGAGGCACCAGTTAAGGTCAAAGACAGGACTGGGAAGAAGAATGAAAGTGTAGAACATGTACGGGGTCCACTCCCGTGCCTCGTTGTTTCAATGCTGTGAACACTTCACAGGTTGTGAAGGAGAAGGGACAAAATGAAGGTTGACATTTTTTTACTAGGTTTACAGTGGTTGAAGTCATATGGCTTTATCTGAAAATTCAGCAATTTGCAATGCTGATCTCCAAATCCACAACTGACAATACCTCTTGCCGTTTGGGATCAGCAAAAGCAGACACAGATATGAAAAGCTGGGTCTTGACAAAGAATTTAAGGGAGATACGTGTTGAATGTGAAATTTTCAGGTTAGTAATAAAGCAGTTGCTACTAAGGAGAGTGGGCATTACGTGAGGAACTCATGGACACCTGCAAGCAGCTCCAGCTAAGGCACATCTGCTGTTCTGAATGCTCTTGCATAGCAGGAAGTTTTGTGGGCGTTTTTGTCTCTCTCCATTTAGCTAACAGAGTTTCCGGGCCTGCTCTTACGGGAAGGCTGTCATCAAAACTTGTTTTAAACATAAAATTGTAGCATTTATATTTCATTTATTTTAGTAAAGTTGAAAAAATGTGTACTGAAATGAGGAAATGGTACGCTTTATGATATATTTATATATATAAAAATTAAAACAAAAAAAGATCAGCTCTTGAGAGAAACGTTGAATGTTTATCTTTTCACCTAGATGCAGGAGTTCTGAAATTTGCTGCTTCAAAATTTTATCCTTTGGTCAAAGTTACTGTATGCAAAGCTAGTACACACGTGGGATTTCTTAGGGACTTTACAAGCGCTGTTGCAGAAGAAAAGCTGGAAAAGCTGTAGCAACAGGAGGCATTATGCTGACTAAATTGGTATTAATCAGTCATTAGCTGAAGTCTGCTTTGTGATCCTGTTGGAGAGGTACCCATGCAGGCAGTGCACAGTGTTGGGAATTCATGAGCTTGTTAGAGTAACCTTTGTCTGACAGGCAAAGTTGGCATTTTGTCAAGTGACCTTGTAGATGCTAATCCCCAGTAGCCTTAATTTAAAATAAACCAAGTAAAATAAGTCTGCTTTGCAGAATATGACTAGCTAAGTACTAATTAGAAGTCATGAATAAGTAGTTGAGTATAAATAATCTTCTGTGGAACACTAACTAGCATGTACAATAACTGACAGAAACAATCCTATACCTAATTTTTCCATACCATTTGCTTTGCCAGGTGTGAAGTGCAAAGCATGTTAAAAGAAAATAAAAGTAAATTGAAAATTACATTTTTAATCAGCTGTATTAAAATTTTTATGAGTCACTAGTGACACTCAATAAATGTCTTCAAGCCCACACCTTTGTCTCAAACAATCACAAAAATCCAGTTGATGATATATTTCCATTACATTCATCAAAATACTGAGCCAAGATGAGTGTGGGAAAATAAGAAAGCAAAGTGGGCCCAACCACAGACACAAACAGATTTTATTACCCAGCACTTTCAGGTGTTATGAGCAACACTGGCAAGTTTTGCACCAGTTCTTCTGGCTGATGAAAATGTTCCCTATCTCCTTCTCACTCCTTCTCCCAAATCTTCATTAGACACCATGTGCACAAATCTAAACCTTCAAAGGAGAGTCTATGCCTACCTTCTTCAAGGTAGTTTTCTGCTTTACCTGGAGAGGTTCTGTCCCTCTCTCTCATATCCATCACCTCTTGTATTTTGAAAGTCATGTTCTATCTTGAGTGCTTTAGGGTTGTTTTTTAGCAGGAGAAGCCTGGCCAGACTGCTGGGGATTGCGGAAGGAGGGTCACTGGGGGTGCACTGATCAACATCCCCCTCTGCCAGATGGGAACGACCAGTGCCACTGCCCCAGCCACTCCAGGGGTGTTCCATCACCACCCCTGTGTGGGCAGGACAAGGTGACGCCAGAGGATCCCTGCTGAACTTCCAACCTCCCAGCTCAGTGCGGGCACCCACGTCCAAAGCAGCCCAGACCTGTGGAAGCTGGCATTTACTGAAGGTGAACTCAGATACCTTCTACAATTCCATTTTTTTCTTAATGCTGTGAAAGCAGTTGCATGTGACCGAAGCTTTTAAAACGTTGCCTTTTGTTTAAGTGACTGCACACCACCTCTTTTTTTACAAGATATGTCTGGCTCAGAACCTAATCTCTCAGTTTGTTTTTGCTCAGTAGTTTTGGGGTGTTGGGGCCAGGCTTGCCTCCTGCGTTACTCCCAAACAACATGTGTTTGAAAGCACAACCTGTGCTCTGACCCCAGGCCAGCAGAGATATAATGCTTCCCACAGTTCACAAAACTTGAAATAATAAGAATTAGCTTACAGCTGCAGAGGACATAGCTGCAGATAAGGCTATTGTATAAACATTTACAGAGTGAACTAAGGTTATTCTTTTACCTGACTGCCACTGATGATTGGTTTCATTTTAAATTATTAACTATCCCTTTCTTTCTCTGCCACTGCATGTACTTAAAGAGTGATTCATAGCTGGAGTCGTGATAGGAACATCTGGAGACCTCAGATCAGCAGGACAGCAGTGGTGTGCCACGCCTCGAATTGAAATTTTCTGCTTTGCTGTCATTTGCGTTTGCAATCAGAACTGCCTTCATAAAGCTTTTGAAGGCAAAGTGGTGTATCCTGTATAAAATAGCACAGCAAGTCAGACACTTTCGAGTGAATTGTTAGCAATATCTGCATACAGGAAGGATGGCAGACTGCACATATATTTCATATCACTTCTCGATTTTGTAGATGCATTTTCTAGTTTTAATTGCATGTGCAAGAGGCAGCCTTCACTCATGTGTTGTCCACAGGAATTAATGAGTGCATCCCACATGCAGACTGAACTCATGGAAAATACCAGTCCCATTTATCTGACATTCCCAGTCAGCTTGTCAGACTCTGGGACAGAAGATGTGAAGTGAGGACTATGACTTGTGAGTTTTGCAGTAGCCTTTCTTTGGTTTAGGGTGCTTTGGGAAAGGAAAAGGCAATACTACCCTTGTAAAACCAACACACCACGTTTTTGTGAGCACTTAGAGTTTGAGAGGGACTGAAGAAATATTTATGTTTCAGCATTGTTTGAAGTCCTGTCAGTTCACAGCAGTGATGTTCCTGAGGTACCCAGAGCTATGCTGTTCCCTTGCTGTTCTTAGGAGCTTGTAGGATTTTTATCTTATTGCTGGGGCATTTTGTCCTTGTTGTTCTGTGTTACAAAGCACGACCTCGACATTTGCTGCTGCTTAAAACAGTAAGCCAGAAATGTGTTAATTTTGTAGCTGGATGAGGTCTGTGTGCAGAAATATTGCACACCAGAGCAGGAAGTAGTCACACATGACCAAGTCCCCATGGTTTGAACACTGCCTGTGGGGAATGAGCCCCAGGACTTTTCAGCTCTCTTCACTGATGGCAAAAGTGCAGTAATGCGGCTTAGCTTAATTTTCTTTCACTGCAGACCAGATTAAGTCGCATTACTGTGCACTTGCTGTGGGCAGAACCTTGTCCCAGCTGACTCATGGAAACTTGGTGAACGGTGGTAACTTGATGTTGAGCCCTAATCTGCAGACTAAGCTAAGGTGAGAAGATGGCCTTGGCCATATGTCTCTGTACATGTGAACCAGAGAACACGGTGACAACTGGCAGGTCCCTGAGGACATGTGGCAGTGAGAAGGGCATCTCTTGCCTCAGAACAAATGCCCTGAGCTGAGCTGCATCCTTCTTTTAAAACTCTCTCTTCTTTTAGCACCACTGGTGTAGATGCAAAGCCATAGCAATATAGCAGGTCAGGATTGAGGAGACATGCATCAAGAGTTTCCTTTTGCAGTTTAGCCTGCAAGTGCCAAGTGATACTGATGCCTTTTCCTGGGCTTAGAATCAAAAGCCAGACATGGTTAGAGGGGAAAAAGGGAATTTACCTCAGTGTTTATTAAGGATCCTTAGATCCAGGCAGGAGTATTCCGCAGGAATGCCCTGCCCAGACCGATGCATGGAATGCCCGTTGGAAAATGCACACCGGAGAATGCACGGAAAAGCCCCCCCGCGACGATTTGCTTATACAATTATAGACATTGCATATTAGCATATCTATCACGGATTCCCCAATGGGAGGGTCAAGAGAAGCCCCCCATTCAGGATTGTCCCCCCTGCATGGGTCTATCTTAGTTTACAGAATGTGTTCTGGAGAGGACCTTGGATTTGGGGCTCTGACGCCCTCACTACGACAAAGACAAGATGTTTAGTCTCTTGGCTTAACAGAACTTTGGGTTTAAGCTAGTTATCAAACTTAGGGAATTACAAGTATGTGGGCTAAAAGCGTTTGGGATACATAGAAGCTGCATAAAAGCGTATATGAAGGGGAATATGAGAGAAATATATAAAAAGCAAAAACCATTATGGCATCAAAACAATCGGAGGGAAGGGCTGGACGAGTCTTCCTGAACACCCTGTACACCAGCACCTCCTTTTGTCTTTCTCATGGTGCTCCCTCGGTTTCCTGACGTGGCAGTCGTTGGGCTCAGGAGTTAGATGTTGGGTACCTGGTGCAAGACTGGTGGAGAGGAACATTTCACCTGCCTTTTGCAGAAGTATTTGGATGCATTCTTTGCTCTGTGTCTTACTAAACAGGATCTCATGTAGGAGTCTTAAAGTGGGGGAAGCTGGTTTTTTTGCTATCACAGGCAGAACTTGTGCTTAGAAATGCAGAGAAACTCGGCAAGTGCCAGATAGCTGAGCAGTGCTCAGAGCTGCATGCAGAGTTTTCCACTGATTGTGCAGTAGGCAGATAAGTTAAACAGCAGTGATACGTCAGACACGTGGTGTGATGTGTTTCAAGATAGGGCTTGACTAGAAATGGCACCTTCTATGTGAGCAGCTGTGTCTGCTGCATATTTTGTCAGAGGTGCTGACAAAATACACTCTAAAATCAAGCAGCAGAGCTGTTCACCGTACCCCAGCAGGCGTTGAACAAACAGCTCCCTGGATGAGCATAAGGCTTTCCCTGAGTGCAGCTGAGGACAAAACATTGCCTGTAGGAGTTCATTCGCGGTCATGGTAGAAAAGAAGAAGGGAAAGCTCCATTGATTCTCAAAGCCCAGGTGTCATTTTGCAGGCTGGAGAAGGTGGAAAGAATATCTATGTTTTAAGCACACAGAAAAGACAGCAGGAATTGTAAATTGGCGTGGAAATCAGTGACATTAGAAAGCAGGACCGCTGCTGAGGGACTGCAAAAGCCATTAGGTGTCTCTGGCCTACAGAGCAGTAGAACCATCAGATGGGTGCAGTCAATCTCCTTGCCCCTTGCAGAAACTATCCCTGTCTACTATGGGTATCTCAACAGCATCCCTTATTCCATCCTGGCTTTTGCTGCTGTTGTTTCCAAGTTATCCATACTGAGAAGTTGTTTCAGGGGTGAGGATTTTCACAGGATGAGGTATAAACCTTTTCAGATGTACTGTCCATGTCTTAACAAGCTGGAAAAGCCAGATGCAAGGGGCTTCTTGCTAGGTACAGGTTTGATTTTCTCACTGTTTCCCACAGGTTGTGTTATTTTAACGTGTAGTTGGGATTAAGCTATCACCTGTAAAATGCTGATTAATGCACAATAAGCAAAGCAGGAAAACCAGCTTGAGTTGTAGTGAATAATGTGAAAAGACTAGAGAAATTAAAAACTGCAAAAGACATCCCTGTGTGTAGCCCAGGGTCTGAATTTCCACAGTGAAACCCTCTTAGCAGTAGCCAGCACAGAACAGCTCCTCTATGCCAGCCCAGTCCATGGTACCTCCTGGGCTGCTTCAGCCCTGTGTGGTGAGGCTGGGGACTCTGTGTCCTGCCACAGACATGGTCATTTGAGATTATTAGGCAGGCTGAGGGCTTCCTAGATCTCAAGGCACAAAACAGTGACCCACCCTCTGCATAGTATTCACTTACTGTGCACCTGACATTTTAGATCTTCCCCTCTTGCCCTGACCTTATACCAAAGACATTCTCACCTTCCCAGGGCATGTTCTTAGGGTGTCCAGCTCCCCAAGTCTTTGCAGCCACCTCCCAGTTGCCATCCCCAACCTCTGTGTGAACTAATAACAATCACCAGCCCTTGACACGTGGAGGACCCAAGCCTGTTGCACATAAATGGAACAGCTTCTGATTTAGTTCTCAGTCTTTGGCCCACCTGTGTGTACCAAACTATTTATTTCCTGTTATTAAGTAATGGCAGTATTAAACATTTTAAGGGCACACTGAACCTCTGAAACAACATGGTTTTTGTTATTGCGTATGTGTTTGTTGAGGCACTGCAGACTGAATCTGCCTGGTGCTCGCTCTGCGCTCCCCTGCTTTACTCCACAGAGAGCTGGTTTCTTCCAGGCTGGAGCAGCACCTTCCTATGCATCCCCGTGCGGTGTCCCAATCCTGCAGGACTGCCCAGATGCTGTGGACCAAGAGATAATTTTGGCGTAGTAATATCAAGCGGAAACTCTTCCTGCTGTCTCTCACAAACAAGTGTTGAGGGTGTGACCTCTGGTTTTGTCCTCGCTGGGGACAGGGGTTTCAGCGCTGTTCAGGGTTGGCCTCATGTTTCCCCACCAAATGGGATGACAGGATGATGGTGATTAGTAAACCCACCTGGGAAAATCCTCTTAGATTCTAAACTTCATTTGTGCTGCTCTTTGGCTGCACTCAGAGGGAAGATTAATAGGTCCAGTGTGGTTGTTTGGCGGAGAACTTGCAGTTCTTTGCCACCACCACCTTTTTATTTCCTGTCATTATCTTATTTCCATTTCCAGGGCAGTCAAATAGTTTTTTATTAGTATCTGGAAGAAAAAGAAAACACAAATCCAAGGTTTCAATCCAATAAGGATCTAAGGAAGGTTACTAAAGACATCATGCTCAATATTAGTCATAAGAATGCTCCACAAAATCATATTTCTTTGGTATTTTGTGTTTAATATTCTTATTCATGTTTTAGGCATGTTTATGATTTATTCCATTATTTTGGATCCTCTTAGATTCAGCTCTGCTGGTCTTTCAGCTCTTATGCAGAAGTCCCAATGATCCCAGGAGCAGAGCAGACTGAGCAATTATTAGCGAGGTGGGCACACCATGCCTGGTAAAAATGAAGAGCTTAATTACATTAGGGATTATTTGTGTCTGGACTTCCTTCAAGGAGACAGATTGAGCTGCATTTCAATAAGTTTATCTCTTCCACTTGCTCACTTCAATTCCATCCAAGCAGTCTTGTGGTTAATACTTGTATATTCAGCATTATTTTGCTCTTGAACCTGAAGTGACCAATATTGTCCTCCTCTGACAGGAGTACTTAATACCTTTTGATTTTTAAATATTGCTGAGTGAGTGATGTGATGGATGCAAAAGTAGTTACACATTTGTGTGCTGGCTACAATGAGGGTAAGTTTTGGATTTGTGCTGGAAACAGTGTTGAGATAACAGAGGGATGTTTTCATTATTGCTGAGCAGTGCTCACATGTGTCAGGGACTTTTCTGCTTCCCAGCCCACCCCATCAGAAAGGGAGCTTGGGGTGCACAAGGAGATGGGATGGGACACAGCCAGGGCAGCTGACCCCAACTGACCCCAGGGATAGCCCAGACCATTTGGTGTCACGCTCAGCATATAAAGAGGTGGGGGGAGGAAGGAGGAAGAGGGTGACATGTTTAGAGTGATGTCATTTATCTTCCCAAGTCACCATTACCTGTGGTGGAGCCCTGTTTTTCTGGGGATGGCTGAGCACCGGCCTGCCCATGGGGATTGGTGAATGAATGCCTTGCTGTGCTTGTGCACTGCGCTTTTGCGCTCCCTATTATCTCAACCCACAGGTTTTCTCACTTCTGGCCTTCCAGTTCTCCTCTCCATCCCACTGGAAGGGAGTGAATGAGTGGCTTTGTGGGACTTAGTTGCTGGCTGGGATTAAATTGCAACAATTTGTTTAAATTTGGGCAGATATTTTTGATGCTGTAGAAACTAATAAATTGAGATAAAACATAGCCAAGAGCTGAGTGGATCAAAGTGTCCAGTTCTTATTTAAGTCCATGACCATTCCACAGGGAGAGCTTTCTCTGTTCCCTCAGGCTGTTGCCTCATTGCAGCATGGAGTAGAGATAACAAATCGAACTTTTAATGATCTAACATGAGCAGACTCACCGCAGCAGCATGGAGTTCAGCATATCCTGTGTCTTGGCAAAATTAGATACCTCTCTAGATGAATGCTTTGTAAGCAAACCTACATATCCTAAGGAAGATTTTACCATTCAAAAAGGAGAGGGACAACTATGAATTAAATTATTTTGGTCCGCATATTTTTCTTACGGCTGTCTAGAATTGCAAATGTATTGTGTGTTGTTGCCTATAGCTGTTGTGATGTGTTAATTTCCCCGCCTTGGTTCTGTTGTAAGCTCATCTGGTGGTATCCTGAGTCTCCAGCTGGTTCTCCGCCAGGCAAAGCCCGTGAGAACGTCATGTAGAGGCAAGAGGCTTTCAGGCACACTGGGGCAGCTTTTGGGGATGTGGCCCTGTGCTGTTCCATGCTTTGGGAGTCTGTACCTGCAGAGCAACATGTTAAACCTACTTGGTAAAATGAAAGTAAATGATCAGGCCATCGAAGGAGATGGAGAATTTGGTGGAGGGTTGTGTATGTTTTGTGCCCCCCAGCACGTGCACGGTTCCCCCTACTATTAACTTCTGGTTAGGACCTTTCCTGAGCTCTTAGTGTTAGAACAAAGTTTTCTTATGCTGATAATGTATTTGTATTATGCAACGTACTCAGAAAACAGAAGATTATCTCTCTATGACTGTCCTCTCCTCTTGAGAAGCTGTTCTCCTCTGTACATATGATATGCAGAATGTATGGGAGTCTTACCAGCGTTGGTTTGCATTTTTAAGACTGTACTAATTAATGTGTGATACTATTGTGTTTTTGTAGTGGCATCTTTGATGTAAGATGTAAAAACTATTTAATTTTTTTTTTTTGGTTATTGTTCAGCTTTTAGAGATAGCACCAAGGACTGCATGTTCACTAGAACCAGCCTTTTCCAGGGGCTGTCATAGCTGCACGCAGGCACCGGTGTTTCACCCGGCGCATAGCTCCTGCGTTCTTCTTTTAATAGGGGTCAGTTTTGAGTGGAAACTAATTCTTCCTGGGAAGTCTAGTTTTCTCTTTCCCTCTCTCAGATTGAAGCTTCCCCCTCCCATGCTGTGTGCCAGCCCTGGCCTCAAGATGCCTGGGAGGAATGTCTCCTGACCTGGGGCACCCCACTGGCATCAGGCTCCCTCACCCTGTAGCTCACCCAGTGCATGCTCCTTGGAACTTCATTTTCCTTGGAACTGCTGGCTATGCCAGGACAAAAATGGTGGGCTCACATTGCAAGACCATTTGTGCAAGTGACTTTAAAATGAATTAACTAAAATTGGGGGGAATTAAGGGAAAGAAGAGCCTGAGCAGCAATTTTAGGGTCAGAATCTTATCGGGGTGCTTAATATAGCAAGAATTTGGGGTCACTCCCTAAAAGACAGGACTATTTGGGTGGCTTAGGTCTACATTTCTTGGCAGGTTTGGAGAGTGAAGGGGGGCTCGGATCCAGTCTTTCAGGCAGGGTTGACTTACTAGATGGACTGAGTCTGCGAGATCCTTCTCCAGATTGTGTCGTGGGCCAAAAGACAAGACATGCTGCAGCTTAGGAGTTATTTTTCTTTCAGGTTTTTTTTTCTTTTTAATGGAGACAGAAGTTCAAACTGCACCTGGCAAAATGACTGACTGCAAAAGCATGGTTTTTGTTGTTATATAGACACTCACAAAACAGCATTATGTGGCTAAAAAGGCACATTTGTGATAGTTTCTTTTTGAGTGCCAAAGTATATAAGCAGTATTGTTTGAAATGAAATAAGAATTTTTTTACTGTATTGTTATTACTGTTGAACAAATACATTGTTTTTCAATGTTAGATTTTGAAGACTTTTGTATTGTAAATTGTTTTGTGACATGGTGCTTTTTCATACTGGAATTACTGATTGCACCTAAATATGAATTATTGCTTTCTTATATAAATATGTGACCTTGAACAATCTTGATGAAAACCAATGTGTGGTGGATACCAACAGTTCAAAAAAATTCACCTACTGAAATCCCCTAAATGTTCTTTCCTACTAATAAAGATTCTGCTGCAGCTAGCTATGGTGTGCCATGCACTGTACTCCCTTCATGGTGGAGCCTTAAAGCCTCATGTAGCCCCATGGTCCGGTGAGAAAACCCCTGAGATGCCCTTGCCTGCTGCTATCGCAGCTCCTGTCCCACTCACCACCATGGGCACAGAGTCAGCAGCTATGAAAGCCAGTTTGGAGGGCTCAGCCAAATAAGCTGTGCACGGGCACTGTGCTGGCACACTGCAGCCGGCTGGGCACTCCACTGCTAACGCAGTTTTTCCTCCAGCAGCTAATGCCAGCAGGAGTAGGGTATCATGGAGTGGGTTATAAGAGCAAAGGAAGGACAGCACAGGCCTGAGAGCCCTGGTCCTCTGAAGCTGGAAAGACCAGCTTAGCTGACTGACAGCAATCTTCCCTGCTATAGATAAATCCTTTGCCAGATTTAGGGGATTTTTTATCCCCTAATGACTATCACGCCATCAAGGGAGCAGGATGTGGCGAGGGAGCATGGGCTGGCAAGGTGGTAGCTGTGGTTAGTGTCTCTGAGATGTGGCTGATGAGGCAGCAGCAGAGCTTGTCATAGCAGGGACTCCTGCCAGCTTCAGACCGGCTCTGGAGGGGGCTGCCTGATGCTTCTGTGCATGCTCCTTACGCTCCTCAAACTTTTACCTAGGTTAAATTTGGAGCTGGGATTAGCAGAGTGCAAAAAGTAGTTTAAATCCTACTGGAAGTTAACAGAAACCAGTGCCTATTTCCTTCTGAGATTAAAAAAAAGTCTATTTGTGGAACTGCATATTAATAATATAAGCTTGAGACAGGCTGGAGCCTGAATGAAGCATCAGTTCAGTATCCAGGTATCTCCTGTGCTCAGTGCAACTTCTAACTGGCTTTATTACACAAGCTTCCAGTGTGCCAGACTCCCTGGGATGTACATTCTCCTCACCCTCCCCTTAGGGCCATCATATGATTTAGCATACAAAGACAAGAGTGCAAGGAGGTGTTTATTTGCACAGGGGTGCTAAAATTCTCCACTTACCACCCTTGCTGTCCCCATGCATCCCGCTGTGCAAAGCCCAAGGCTTCTGTCCCAGGCACTGTAGCACATGTTGCACTCCCACGATCCCAGACTGGACCTCCCTCCACCTCAGCGAGGAGGGAACCTGAGATCCTGCAGCTCATGGCCTTGTCTGGGAAATAGCATGCTCCAGAAACTGTCTTCTGCAGCACAAATTGAGCCAAGAGACTGAGAAGGTGCCAAAACCTGCAGCTTTGCTGCTCCATTGAGTACCCTAAAGTTTCAGTCAGGAGCTAGAGGTGGAGTGTTTTGCTCCCTGCTCCTAAGAGGGCATCAGTTCTTCTTAAAGACCTTTAATCAAGGTGACCCGAGTCACCTTGCTAAACCCTGGCTTGGCCATGCCAGACACAGTCCAACCCTTGAGCATGCAGTGGGTGCAGTGGTTCCCATCAGCTGACACACTTCTCCTCATGCCCTCCACGGCCTCGCAGATGGAGTGCTGCCAACCACGCAGCTTTAAAGCATTTGCATTTTAAGAGCCACTCAGTAAAACTACTTCCTATAAAACATAATTAAACATCTATCACAGGCAGTGCCCAGGAAACGTGATTACCTTAAAGAGCTCCATGGGAGCTGATCCTGGCTCACCCTGCACTGAGCTCATCCAGAGCACTGAACTCCTCCACCCCACTGTAAGACAGGGCTGTCCTGCTACTGCTTGGGGCATCACCCTTTGCTGAGGCAAGTGCTTTCCCAAGCAATTTCCCACCTACTTCGATGTTCTCACCTCCTGAATTCTTGTTTGAAAAGCCAAACTGGTGGAGAATAAAATGTTTGAAGAAAATGTTTTACTGCAAGATGTGTGTCCAGGTATGCTTCAGTGCTTTTGGAGCAGATGTGGTAAGGATCTCATCCCAAGTGCCCAGGAGTCACAAAGATGTTAGTATCAGTGCCTCCAGCCAGATTCCCAGGACACTCCAACAAGTCACAGAATCACTGAATAGTTGGGGCTGGAAGGGATTTCTGTAGTTCATCTTGTCCAACCCCCCTGCTCAAGAAGGGCAAGTGAGAGCTGGTTGTCCAGGACCATGTCAAGGCAGTTTTTAAATACCTACAAGGACAGAGACTCCACAGCCTCTCCGGGCAACCGACTCCATGCCTTAGTCACACTCACAGTAAAAAGTGTTCCTTGATTTCAGAGGGAACCTCCTGCGTTTTAGCGTGTGTCCACTTGCCTCTGGTACTGTCACTGGGCACCATTTAGAAGAGCCTGACTCAATCCACTCTGCACCCTCCTTCAGGTATTTGTACATACTGATACTACCTTGCCTGGAGAGATGTAGTAATACACACCACAACAACAGAAATATTATCTCATACATAGGAATATTTATTTTTTTCCTTCTTAAAAATGTACAAAAAATAAAATAACTGTATTTACAGCTTATCAAACCCCTCTCCCAGTTGCAACACTATTAAGTTACATGAGCTATATTCTTAATATAAAAGCACACTATTTATACATAGTTTCCTTGTTTGCCAGAAAGACGGCTTGTCACAATCTTTGGCACAAACATTCTTGTTTGTATCTTGTCTCAATTAAAAGGAAATGGAAGAGCATATAAACATTTAATAAGCTTTACATTTTATAAGTCATAAGGTACTCCTGTCCAGTTCCATTTCAATCAATATACAGCATCTCTGACAGCTAGAGAGTTTAGATTTTACTAATTGTTTGAATTAATTTACATTTTAACAATTCATAGAATGAAAGAGAAAAATATATAAGAAAGATATTTGATCTTTGAATTCCATTGACCAAAAAGTTTGTGAGAGAGGACACACAGGAAGAAAACATTCTTTTCTTTGTAGTTTACACTCTGTGGTAGAAATCCTCCAAAATGTCTTGATGGGAATATCACCGTACATCCACAAAGCTTTACTCAAAGGATGCACTTTATTTTGGAGATATCAGCACCTGACTGTGAGAAAGAACTAGAATTTGAGAATTTGAATGGGGTTTCATAATAAAACATCAAATGGACGGACGAAGTGCCAAATCTGCAGCAGGAACCAAAATTAGAAGACTGTTCCCTTTTTGTACATCTCTATCAGAGTCTTTTAAAACACACCATCTACAGATGCTGCACTGCTGTAACTCTTCACAGGGAAAATGCACTGAGCAGCAAGCCACTCTTCAGGCTGCACTAGTTAAGATTCAAGACTGCTGTCTTGAAGAAGAGGAAATGAGAATTTTGTTCCTTTAAATAAACAACCACAGCAGTGCCACAAAGAGACAAGAGGAGGCAAGGCAGATATATTCCTGTCCCCTGCTGAACAGTAGCCAAATCTTACTTCCATTTAACTCATGATATTTGGAAGATCCAGCATTAATCAATAATTTTTACCAAACAAAAGCAACATGTATATTTTAAACAATATACAGGTAAGCACTCTGTGCTCCTCAGGACATTTGAGTCAAGCAGGGCACAAGGCAGCCAATGCTTCAGAAGTTTGCATTACTCATACTGCCCCTTTTCCACCACTCTGATGGGCTGATTTGGACCAACAAGGTGAACACTGAGAGCTTGTAGCTTGCCACAACCAGCATCCAAGGTTCAGTGCTCCTCCAGCAGCTGATGCCATTGACTACAGCTGAAGGGGTGCAGCGAGGATACTCTTTCTAGTGTCTTAGTGACATAGAAACAAAGCCCTCAGACCCCGGCAGATAAGGTTGATCATCCTTACCTAGCTCTAGTTGTTGTTTTAAAATAATCTTACCATCAATCTAGTCGCCTGCCTGATAACTTCATTGAGACTGTAAGAAGGACCTAAAGGCAGGAGTATCAGCTTTCTACTATCAGGAATTTGCACGCTTCAAAATGTACTTAGAGTAACTTTCAGTTAATCTTGGAAGCAACTTTCCTTCTCTGGACAGTGGCTGACTGAAAGCTCCTGAAATGACAATGGAAAGATAGCTCCTTAAGCCCCAGTATTCCTGAAGCATTGCACTTCTCACTGATCCTGTACTGCTCCTCATCACAGGATGCTGCAGCACCCAACAGATCTCAGCTCATCTCCACCCAAGTGTAAGACAACGATATCCCATTAACCCGAGTGCCGGCACAGCCAGGACAGTCTGTCCTTCTCTGTGATGCCTAAATTCTCACTGTTCTTTCTTAATGCAGCACATTCCAACCCAGGCCAGCCCCAGGCACCACAGGCATTCCCTTGGACAGCAGGTTTGTTGGGGGCAGAACCAGGGCTCAACTCCTGCATACATTTACTCCTGTGCTTAACCTGCAGCTTCTGCCCAGACATCTTGACCAGCTGAGAGATCCCAGCTGGTATTCTGAGGATTCCAAACACCAACATAGAAATTCAAGAACTAACAGTATTGCTCACCAGTCCTGTGTGCTGGTCCCAGTTCCTAATGCCTACTGTCCAAACTGTCCTCTTTTTTTTCTTTAGGAAAAAGCATAGACTTTTTATGTCAGTCTGAGCCAAGCAGAAACAAATGGAACAATCATAAATCTCTTGTGTTCCCAGTATGTTTGCTCTTGAGCAGGGCAGCAAGAGCATCTTTGCTGAAGTGCATTTTTATATAAAGTTAAGGACATTACTGCAGAACTCTGCATCAGAAGGGGAAAGAGTGCATGCCAAAAGAAAAGGGCAGGAGAAAGACAGAATACACCCTTTGCTCTAAAGGCATATGTGGATTCTGGGTATGTTAGCCCCGACACTACCAGCCTGAATCTTTTATAGTTTCTGGTCCCACAGAAATCTTGACATGTACCTAACACTTCTACTAGAAGTAGAGATTTTAATGGGATGCTACTGCTAATGAAGTTAAGAAAGTGTGCAAGAACCTGCAGGACAACTCATGCAGATATGGCCAAATCAGACCAGTCAGTTAATTCATCTACTTTGCTTGAACGTAAATAGCTCCACACAGCTCAAAACACTATGTGAGTCCTGTTATACTAGGCAGTGTTTGTTTCTGCCATTAACCACCTAAAAATAAAGGTTCTGTGACAAAAGAGGAAAAGGTTTCAGAAGGAAAATAAAAAATTCTGAAGGCTGCATGTAGGCAAGGACCCACACTTCTGTGTGTCACACAGGATCCATGTACAGTGCATGGAGAATAAAATGCAGCTGAAACTCATGGAATTATATGCTGCCTGAGGAGCTCTTTACAATAGCCAGAGGAGGTGGAATGGAGAGAGAGAGATGCTGGGTTTGGATGTCATAGGGACATTCAGGCCTTGAATCCCTTTCCTGGTATGATTTTAGCCTGCACAACTTTATCTCTTCACAGAATTCATAAGACAGGTGTGGAATTTGATGGAATAACCATGCAGTTCAACTTGGGTTCAGATGCAGCCCTTGAGAGAGAGATCTATCTCCACACCTCAGTTGTGGGATACTCAGTCTCCATGGGAAAAATTGTTCCAGTTTTGATAAAATATTTACACCAAGTCCAGGCTTGTATGTCACCCAAGTGTCCTGGGAATCACAAAAGAATCATTCAGTGGAAATACAGAGCAAGTACACTTAAGAGGAAGAGTTTGAAGTCCTGTTTCCTACAGTCTAGAGGAATGCTTTGATGTGCAGGCTGCTGCAGAAAGAACCTTCCCACCATAGGTTTGAGAAAAGGACACTTTAGGAGCCTCCACTTCACCAAAGGAAGATGACCAGGAAGAAGTCCCTTCTGTTCCTCTAGGCAAACCAGGCAGCAGACACATGGTGTCTCTTGGATTTTGTTACAGCTGGATGGGAGACTCAGGTATCTACAGCTGGGACTTGGGCACCTAAGGTGGGCCCCATTGTACCAGAGCATCCAAGCCCCGGTAGCAGAGTCTGCTCTAATATTTCAGTATGTAACTGTGTGAGTGAGGATGGGGCATATGAGTACAGACTCAGTTATCAGCTTCTCGGTACACATCCCGTAATAGATTGCAGCAATTTACCTCTCTAGGAAAGATTCTATTAAACCCTAAACCAAATACATACAAAAACATAGTGGCAGTAAACATGCCCACATACAGTAGTTAAAATATATTATTGCATATTATAAACATTATATACAAGGTTAAAATGGTTTCTTTACCATTTACTTACAAATGACATTTGTAGCTGAATGCCTTACTTACAAGTCCTCATTGCTACGTGCTGAGAACTACCAGAGGTATTTGGCAAGACTATACAGTATAGAGAGATATGGATCAGTCTGAGCAAGTGAACTGTCAGCCACTTTCCCCATCTTTAGCACTGCAACAGATTTTTAGCAATGACAGAGACAACTACTGGTAAAGTGATTTATAGCAGATTTCTGAAACTAGACCAGCATAGTACTTAACATGTTTTAGAATGAGCTAATCCACACTGAAGTATGGATTAAAATGCTGCATTTCACATTTGCAGTGTGTCAGCTGGTTACAAATCTGGGGGCTGGTAACTGCTTGTACACTAGAGAGTGGGGAACAATAAATAAGGGACCAGGTTAACGTGAGTGGCCTTGTGCTTGACAAACTCAAGTCTATATGCAGTGGGTGCACATGTGCAGAATGGACAATATTTTCAATGCAGTCTTGTAACAGTTTCTTTGATCAATGTCTGTCAAGTTCACGGGGAATCTTCTGCTTTCCAAGAAGGATGAAATGCTGTGGTTCCTTACAAAAAGGCTCTGCCTGAGGCTAGATCTCTGTCAGTGTGATCTTGAAGCCTTCGACCATGCTCTCCATGTGCAGGATGAATGTGTCCTCGTTGGAGTAGTGCTCAATAATGTTGTCATCCATGTTTACCAGGATACTGGTGACAAAGGCAGAAATCAAAGTTTTTATGTACCATACATTTTTATGTAGTGAAAGGGAAAGCTGTGCACTCTGCCACATGTACTCACTTCTCTACAACATAAAACCAGACTCCAGCACAGGCCAATACAGCATCACTAGTGGGAGTTAGCATCAAAATCTGCCCCATAGTCCCTTATAGCTTTTGGATTAGAGGCTGCTCCTTGCCAGAGTAGCTGAGGTGAGAGACACCAGTGCTGGGATGTTAACACACTTAGGCTACCTACAGCTGAGCTGCACTTCAGATCCCTGGCAGACCCAGCTAGCTAGTGCTTCCCATGTCTGGCATTGGCTCCCACAGGGACACCTCTGAGCTACTCCTCAGGCATGCCATGTGAGCTGCTGCACCTCTGTGGTGAGAGTTGCTAACATAGGGAAGCAGTGTAATTTGTGCCTTGCACACAGCTCACAGACTTAGAACTCAGCTTGGACGTGACACTATCAACAATGACGATAAGAACTGTATATGAGTGTTTTCCTCACTCTTTACCTCCAAGTGTTTCTTCTGTCACTTAGAAAGAAGCAAAACATGAGAAGTTTCACCTGTCTTCTCAAAAGCTAAAGAAATCCCCAGACACAACAATGCCCTAAGCTAGAGCCACAGCTGAAAATAAATTATTGGTTTGAATTATATTGCTACAATATTGTGGTTAAATAGAAATAAAAAAAAAAGTTGAAGTGGAGAGATTTAGTTTTATGGCAAGAAGCAGTAGCCTAGCTATTCTAAAAGTCCAGCTGTGATGTTCATATCTAAATTTACTCAGCTGAAACCCCTGCAGCAAACATTGCCTGCCTGTCTTTCAGAGTAGGACAGTGGCCTACTTCTTCCTAACACTGAGGGAAAACTCCACTCTGCGTTGACAGCAAAGGCAGCATCTCCCATGTTGGCCCTCCACAATGTTATTAAGCATATTGTCTACAAAACAGACTTTATCCACATATCTTATCCACAAACTCCTTCTTCACTGTAAGCTTATGAACACTGGTCAGACACAGATTGGAGATCCATGTTTCATCCTCTGGCATCCCCTACAGTCTCCACAGACATGAAGATTTCAAGCACATGGGTATGTCTCCTGAAAGAGTTTATGCTGCCCACCATCATCAGGCCCCAAGTATAACTGGGATCTCTGAGTAATTCTAAAGGATCCTGCAATAGATCCTTAGTTAGTTAGTTAGCTAACTTACCCCTTTTTGCTCTTCTTATAAAGTTTTGCAATCTTTTCAACTGGCAGCCCATATTTCTCAGAAATCTAAAATAATAAAAATAAAAGAAATATCACTAAAGATGAATGAGAAATATAAAATTATCACCTCTTACCTTACATAAGACATTAAAACAAAATCTCAGCAAACTTTGATAGGGTAGCTATACAGAAAAGTCAGTCACAACCATATCATGCTTTCATTTAAGGATGACTAAGGGAGAAATAATCCTGAACTTAATCAAATAATCCTGAGCCTAATCAAAACGCACAGCTGTCTCCATCCAGGAACTCAGATATTATGGTTTTTATAGGCTGTGAGTCATCAGAACTGTCCCAGCATCTCCTAGCACTCTGCTCAAGGAGCCAATGCTCTTCCCAGCTTCAGATTTTACTAGGGAATTTCAATCTGATCTTTCTGTTGTTTCTTAATCTGATTTTCTGGGCTCATGGAAGCAAAGGCTCCTCCCACCAGGCAGAAGGCAGACACATGGAAACGCAACAGGAGCTGATGGACTGATGGAACAACAAAAACATTTGCATTTCAATTTTTCAAAGGCATTTCAAGGTTTGTTAAGATAACAGGACTCTCCATGGTGGTATTTTTGTCTGAAAAGTATCTTCAAGATACCTTTTATTGTGGGAGGGCTACCAAGATCCTACACACAGGGCTAAGAAGCTTCTGTATTGTTGGGAGAGTGACTCAGTCTAGTTACTACGGTGGCAAAATGAAAACACTATTTGGCTCACAAAACATTATCTGAGCGCATACACAACGAAGTGAGATGTCACAGAAGTGTGTCATCAAGGTAAAAGACTTGTAAAATAAACTTCTTGTCAGCTACTAAAACAGTAAAGCAGAAAATACAGTAAAACTTTAGAAGGAAGAACTACTTAGCTGACTAATTACCCATGCCAACAAGTACTTCACTGGGATGCTTTGGCATTGCTTTGCAGCAGTTTATTAGTAACTTTTTTGGATGTCTATTCTCCAGCTAACTTGTGGTGTGCTTATGAAGATGGTGTCCCTGGGCCCTTCATCTGAGACAGGTTTGCTTTCCAAATTATGATACTTCTTTGAGAGAACAAGTCTCACAGTTCACACTTTAGAAGAGAATTGTCCCAAAAGGCAAAATAGTTACAGAAAAATGACTTCTTTTTTCTTGGTAATTAATGTTCTGTGGTACTCTACTGCAAGCAAAGTAAGTTTCCAGCTCTTCCAAGGTGAAATGAAGTTGCAGCTAAATAGCTGACTACTCATCTTCTGCATTAGAGAAATGAAATGCACAATTAAAAATGCATTTAAAGACTGGGAAACATCAATCACTGTAAAATCCTTTCTTTGTGTTTGCATTCAGACTTCGGTTGAGAAAAGGTATTTTAGAGAAGAACTTTAAAGCAATTACCATGAAATAGAAAATGGAATGGATAAACTCAACACTGAGGACAGATTCACAGAGCCACAGGCTGAACACCAAGCATGGCTCCCACCCAGACAGCCCAGGTTCTCTGAAGGAGAGAATTAATTAGCCTGTACTTGTCTACACCACCTACAATAGTATAATTGTCATCTAAGCCAAGAAGCAATTTTGTACTTAAAAAGTATCCCTAATAATGCCCAGCTGGACAGGCATTCTATAGCATAACTCCAAGATTCTAAAGAACCAATAAAACTTACTTTACACCAAAAACAGTTTCCTCTGACTGCTAGCATACATCTGTGGCTAACAGAAAGGTGAATAACTGATGAGGTACAATAGACTCATCCACTCCCGAAGTTTTTCACCTCGCAGAGAACTAAATACAAACTAAATTTGGGTGGTATTTGCTACTTCAGTTTCTCTTGCACCAGCATGTTTCACAGTTCTTTACTCTTTATTATCCTCTGGCTTTGCTTATCATGAACAGAATGACATCAGATAAACAATCTGGTGTTGAATTTTTTTATCTGTGCTTGTGTTGTACCCTTGAATTTAAGTTTTCATGTAAAGCAATAATAAAAATGCCTCCATTTCATCAGACAGTTTAAAAAATCCTTTGTAACAGGCATTGGAGAAAAACTGGCAACCTGAAACTGCAGAAAGTGTCACAATTGTGTGAACATGAGGAAACAATCTTCCTCTCTGGGTTGTTAACTCTGAATCCTAGTGAAATTGTAAAGATCAGCACTTGAAGACACTTTTCACTGACTCCATGCAAATAAACAAGCTGAGCAAAACATTTCTTGCCAAGGAGGCTTAATAGCAGCTAATATACAGCATTCTGCACATTCCAGCATAAATCTTCCCGAGGATATTTGGCATACCTAACACTCATGCATTCCAAATGTTGCTCAAAGCATTTTGGGACTCTGGGACATCACTTCCTACATAAACTATGAGAGGTTGGGCTGAGAAAGCCTTGTCTGTCACACTGCCTATGACAGGTGTAGGATTTATATAACATGCAGGGATTAGTGAGCTTTGCGAAAGACTTCCAGCTGACTGAATAAGCACATTTCTCATGGACCCCTGGGATTCAACCAATTATACGAAACAGCAAGCTGTGGAAGCAAGGCTCAAAGTGGGGGTATGGGAGAGCCTCCCCCTCACAGTCTCCAGCACAAATGTGCTAAGTCCTGTTGCAGAACTGGAGAAAGGAGAGAGCGAGCATCTGCTAGGGCATCTCACTTAACACCCTCTTCTCAGGGTGTTTGGTGCCAGTGCAGGGGAAATACCACTTACTGCCACCTTCCATACAAAACAACAGGATTTCTCACCTGAACCCAAGCAGGCTACATTAAATTTTAAAAAGATATCTTTATTTGGAGGAATATTTTTCCTTAGCATCTCCACTGTCCATTTGTCAATCTTCTGAGCAGAGATTTCTTTCTGTTAGGATGCCTGAAGCAGTGCGACAGCCTTGGCAGCGGCACTGAGATAGATGTCTGGGTGTTCCTTTGGGCTGCAGTCCCCTGGCATGGCAAGTTTGTCTGATTGCACAAGCCGCCAGAAATGCCCTCTGCTGGAGTCAGGAAGCCAGAAAGGGCAATATCTGGGTGGGACAAAGCATGTAGGAAACCACATTTGCTAGTTTATTTCTATGAAATGTTCTAGTCTGTTGCCCTACACTGGCTGGAAGATCACGTATGTAGACAGGTATCTAATAGTTTAGGCTAGCTCTGTTGAACTGAGCTTTTAATTATAGAAAGACTTTGGGAGATGCTTGAATTTTCCAATTTGAACTGTCTTCTGTAATTTGAATAAATATGCAATTTTGCACAACATAAGACTGAGTAACTACTGAGATCCACAGTTATCCTGACTTTCGATCAGGCTGAAAGCAGAATGTAGACCTGGTCAGTCACCACATACATGTGATGTTTTGTGATGGGCAATTGTTTTGCTACTTTCTGTTGATCAAGACTGACTAGTGAAAACCAAACATCTGCATCACTTCCTGAGACATGCTGTATTTCTGAAACCCAAGACCTCTAGATATTTGCCAAAAGAAAGATATCTGAGATGGAATCTAATTGTTCATTTGGAATGGGGATATACGTGAGAATAAAATAAACATAGGATCCAAGAAAACGGTATCATTAATAATGGAGTTAGGAAAAAGTCAAAGACCAGGGATAGTGACTAACAAAAAGAAAAAAAAAAAAGTAAAATCCATAAACAGAGAAGGAGGGTATGACTGAGGATCATTGGAGCTCTCTTTTCTCTGCGGCTCTGTAATACTCAGAGGCTCAGTTCCTAAATTCTTAATACTGAGACTAGAATGGAGCATTTATGATATGCACAATTACAAAATTATATGATTTGCTGCAATGACTGCAGAGAGAATATTTAAGAATATGCACTTTGACAGCTTTTTGGCATTGTTTTATCCACAATAGCCTACCAAAGAGAATTAAAATTTCCTGAATGTGTTCCTTCCAGTGAACTGGGACATTTTACAACAGATTAGATTTCTCTGGTGCCGAAAACATGCCAGTGAGTCAGCAGCTGCACTGACTGAGGTATGCAGAAACCTTTCCTGCTTCTGCACCAGCTTTGTTTTTGTTACATGGAGGCTGGAGAACAGGCATGGAGTGGCACAGACTACTGGAGATAACATATTCATGCTAGCTTGAACAGTTATAGAAGGATTGTAACACACTTTTAACTTCCATACAAAGACAAGATGAAATCGTGTTGCAGCTTACCATGAATCAGACTGCAGCCTCTTCAGGCAAAGTCTGGTTTTTGTTATGCATGTGCTCTGCCTGACAACTGAGCTGCAGCCACAGCTAACAAACAGCATTGGCAGAAGCACAGTTAGGACATCCTCAGTGTGCCGTGACTCTCCTCAGAGATATGCTCACCTAAACAGGTGCTTGAAACAACTTCACTAACCTACAAATCTTTCTCTGCCTTCTGATATTGGCCAAAGATTGACCAAATAACTCAATCTTTACTGCATTAAAAGTGTTCAGTACATGCAACAAGATACTGTGACAGTTTTAAGAGAGTATGAATATACACACTTCTAGCACTTGGCTGAGTTCTCTAGGAGCGCTATTATCCATTTCCATCTTCTCCCCTACACGTAAACAAGGCTGGAAATCAACTCAGCATCCCACATGTCAGTCTCACATTCCCCCACTGAAGCAGTGAGACGTGATTATTTCTTAACTCTTCCCTTAGCAAATTTCACAAGCCATCAGCTCATAGAAAAAGGATTAAACACGGAAATAGCAACTCTTATGATGATAGCTAATGGGTAACAAGTAAAAACTCCCTCAAAGAAGCAGAAAAGAGGCAACTGGTAGGTAGGTCACGCTGTAAGTGACAACTAGAGAAGGAATTTGAGATGATGTATGAATGACAAGTCTGCACTGGCTCAACAGCTGCCTCTTACATGCTGAACAGTGATTGCACAAAGGCCATATGAAATTCACACAGAAACGGTGCATCCTTGGGCCTCTTCTTGGAAACCAGGCTGGGAACGTACTGATAAGCATTACAGGAAAAGATTCAACAGGCTCTGATTCATCAGCTCAGAAAGAAGCATTTCAGAGAATGCAGCTTGCACCTCTCCCTGACACTGGTTAACTACTGCTGTTCCTCAAGGCTCAGGTCTCCAATAATCAGCTTTGCGATGCTGTTTAAACCCAGTAACCTGCTGACAACACTGAATTAGGAAGGAACATGCCAGCATTTCAGAGCTGCACTCCAGAAAGCCTTGAAGAAATGCTTTAAATACACTTGAGAGTAACTTCATCTTTATATAATAGTTTATCTCAATAATACATGGAAAGCCTCAAGACTTTCTTGCCAAGAAAGACAAACAATGTGAGGACATTGGATACTTACAGCTTCCATTAGCCCCTTTACTGTGGGTGATTTCAGCATCAAAGCATCAAACACCTCATCTGTCTCCTTCCTCACATACAAAAGCACTGAAATTGAAAAAAAAAATCAAACTTGGAGCAGGTTCAGTCAATTGCACTGATGAAATACCACAAACTGAATAGAAAAACAAATATTAATCCATGACAGATCAAATGAAGCACTGAAGATGGTTTGCACTTAAAAAGATGTACCTTTAATATCATCAGTGATCTAGACATGGACAACACATCATAGTTGCACTGAAAACACAGTACTGAAAATTCAGCATATTTAATCTAATGTGAAGAATCTCTATCTTCCAGAATCTAAATCTCCATTTACAGAAAGAAGCTAGGAAGCACTGGGACCCTGTCCTGGGTCATAGGACAAAATACACAAGCTAGGCCTTCTTAAACCTCTGTCTTGGCTTTTATCTCTCCAGGCTTCATCTAAAAGGCTGGGAAAGGACATTCCAAAGGGTTGCCTTTAGCTGTGTCTTTGAGAGCAAAATAAAAGAAAACGTAAAGAAATAGTTCTCTCTGACATTACCATGCAGATGACTGCAAACAGCCTGACCAGTATGAAAATAAACACTGGGGAAAGTGAGTTCAGAATGATTTGAGATTTTACAGGGGAGACATTCAAGAGCACAGCTGGCAGGCAGGCATTTACCAGTATGCCCATATGCTTAGGTACCCAAATGCCATTTCTGTCCCTTTGCCCCCTCAGGTGCCCTGCTAGATGTTAGTTGTCCACAGGCGCAGTGCCCTGCCCTCTCTAGCTTTTGTTTTCTTCACACTTGTACAGATAAAAGGAGGAAACCTGCTATAACACAGCAAAAGCAAAGCAGACTGCTACAAAGCATATAAACATAGACATTAAAAAGTGTTTTAGGCATCATTTCACATGACTGATAAGTAACAGGTTAAATAAGATGTTCTGCAATTTATTTTGTTTCCTAAATAAACTGCCTTTTCAAATAGCAGTGTTGCACGTGAGGTACAAGTACACATGCACTGTCATGTCTGTGTGACAAATTATATTGGTAACCATCTTTTTTTTTTTTTTTTTGGTAGATAGGGAAGGGCATCTTTTGAAACTTCAAATTCTTGTGGTCCAAAAGTTATCTTCACCAGGTAACTCAATAAATGACATGCAGATGAACCAAAAAATATGGTGGTATTTTTCACATAGAAGCAATTGTTTAGAAGTTAATTCTCAGGCCAAGACTGTAGCAGGGTGGACTAAGGCCCATTTACCCAGAATGGCAGCTTCTTTGCCCAGGTTTTGAAATGACTGGAAAAAAATCACGGGTAGTTCAGTCCCCTGACTTGGTCTACAAACCAAATATGCAGGACAATGTTGGGCTTTTTGCATCTTCAATTCAGAAGTACAAGGCACAAAACTGCTAGCACAGCATGCAGAGCAATATCCTTTTCACCTATATTTTAGCAACTCTTTGGGGCCAAGCCTGAGAACACCTTTTAATGGACTTAGAAGCTGAGATAATTTTGGGTCACAATCTAAACTGCCAAAATAAAAAAGAAAAAAAAAAATTCCACACCAGGAGTTAAATTTTACCATGCCTGATATGTTTAATTCCATGAACAAGCACTGACACAAAGGGCTCATTTTACCAGTACTAACGCTTATATTAATTTAGTAATTCTTTTCCTTGTGACTAGTGGGTTGTCCTGTAACTCCTGGCTTTACAAACATCTGGAGCTCTGCCAGCCTTAACAATTAGTAACATTTCTGAAAGGAGCAAAAAAAATCAGTTGGTCCAAGGTTAAAGCTGGGGACATTAGACAATCCCAGTGTGAGCTTTAAATCTCTGTTATGCTTGGTGTGCCAGACAACATTATGCTGAATGAAGGATCTATTACAAGGATAACGGGGAACTTGAATTACTATTATGCACAGAGAGGCAGGATTAATAAGCGTATAGGGGGTTGTTGGGTTTTTCTTTCTCCTGACAGCTATGAAAATCCTGGCTTCGATTCAGTAGAGTACTTTTCCATAAATGACTTCTGGTGACAGCGATGCCTTAAGAAGCCCCTGTCTCATCCCTGCCCTTGTGCTTTCTTACTCGGGCTCATCTCAGTGAACTTTCCTGGATGACAAACTCCCTCAAACAGCAGATGTGAGTGAAAACACAACCCTTTTTTTGAGTTATTCTTCAAACAGACCAGATCCTGCCTCAGCATACAATGCAGCCCCACAAGCCTTCATGCTGGCAGAGCAGCAGAGAGGCGGTCACAGCGGGAGGAATGGCCAGAGGGGAGGGAAAGGGGCTGCAAAGGCTCCACTGGGCTCAGCAGCAGCATTGCCACTGAATGACTGTGACCATGTAGCACAACTCATGTCCTCTGACCCTCTTGTCACCACATTCATAGCATCTAGGTGGGCTCGCTCTAATAGTACAAATTACAAGATTTGGAGGGAACAAGGGGAAGATATTGTACAAGCTATTTTTGCCTGAAAGTTAAAGGATACATTCAAATTTGTCTGATCTACTCCCTGGTCTTAGTTCTTAACCTTCTTGCCAGCACTGAAATCCACTGCAGACCTTAACATTTTTTAGATGCTACAAAGAACTGCAGAAGATGGGAGAGATAAATTTATCCTTAGTTACTTTAGAAATAGCCCCAATACAGCAAATTGCAGAGGAGCAAACAGCCTTTGCTCAAGGCAAGGGATGTTGTTGCACCAGTGAGACTTCTGGAAGTCAGGCCACCAAATTGAGCATTTATGTGTGAATGCAGAACAGTGTTAGATACCTCTGTAAAATTGTTAACAACAACATACATGTCAAGAAATGAAACTAAGGACACAATGAGACCGTAAGACTTAGGACATCAGGAAGGTCTGAGCCTGGGCACCAGCAGTGCTGTGATTGACATCATATGAACAATGACTACAGTCTCTGTTACGTGGTCTCTTGATGGAGCTATGGTACATCTTAGTCAAGGAAAGAAGGGCTGGTAGCTGTAATTTGGCTTTCCTTTCTCACATTTGGAGTTTTCATTATTGCCCAGGCACAAATTCCCTTGGTGACAGTATGAATGCTGCCCTTCACAGGCATGGCTCTCAACCCCCTGACTGTTATGAACCCAAAATATTTCGGAGTAGTTTAACATGACTTTCTTAAGAGACAAAAGCTAGACAAAAAATTACTGTCTTGAAACTGAGAACTACAGGACTGAAAATCCACCTGATTGATAACTCAGCTGCTGGATTTATAATTAATGGGAAACTCCCTTTGAAATCTGAAAGGGATAGTGATTTGAAAACTCTTACTGAGAACTCAAAACAGGAAAAAGCCGAGTCTAGCCAAGTAACTAACTGTGATACACATTTGGTACAGATTAACATACTTCACATTTCTGTGTTGGGCACCTGGACTTCCCTTAGAGGTCAAGGAGATGAAAGAATAATTCAAAAAGATGCAGCTACCTAAGTGAGAATATGAACCTTGTTTGCAAACCCCTTCAGACCTCTTCTCTTGAAGGCTGCCCCTTAATACTTTTACTTTCACCAGACAGTGTTACAAGTAGGTCCAGCAGGCAGAGGTGAGGCCACACACTTTCACTTCAGTTCTTCACCGAGGCTTGGACACCTCACTGGCTGCTACTTACCTGCACTGCTCTGCTAATGAGACACCTTGGGATTACACTGCTTTTAATGTATATTTTCACATATCAGACCTGCTCTCTCAACATTACACCAGCACTCCATCTATATCTGCTATCTAGGAGTTATTGATTCTGCTGTACCAAATAAATCTTGAGAAAATAAGCTTCTAATATGGGAAAGCTGGGATAAAAAACCCCAAAACATTTTAATACCCAGTGAGTTCTGTGGCAGAGACAGCATTATCAAATGGGTAGACTCAGCTGAGCTGCGTTCCATCAGCACAATCCCAGATGCAGGGTTGCGGATGGCAGGAAGTTCACCAGAGCAAAGGCCATGCTGGGAAAGGCTTGGCCTCAAGCCAGCATAGTCCAAGATGAGAGAAACACTGAACAGGAAGGGAATGTGAAGAGAGCATACTCCGGTTTCTCTGGTTCTGTGCCTCTCCTGGATTTAATCATTTTACATAGTTTTGCCACCAGCTGAATTTTTTTTTTTCTTTCTAATCTTACCCTTGAAATACTAGCAAGACCTGGATGATATCAAAACAACTAACCACAGCAAAGGACAGGAATAATCAAAGCAAAGTAATACCTCCTTGCAGGCAACTTCCTAGGCTTCCAGCTGGGAAACCCAGGCGAAATTGTAGGAAATGAGAGTTCTTTATGTAGCCCTCACAGCTGTCATCTTCTGCTTGATAGAGCCCTGATAATGTGAATTTGGCTAAGGTCTTGAATCAGCCAAATACAAGTCCTTGGTCAATGCTGACCTCACATAATTAATTTAAGATTTAATTATAAGAATCATATGTTCACATTTATTTCAAGGAGATGTCAGTCTCCATCCTATAATCTTCTATGTTTCCCTAAGTTCAAGCACACGACCCTAACCAACACGGAAACTTTGCAAATGCAGGCTTGTGGGAAGTCATTTCTACAAAGCTCAAAGGAGTCTTACGAATGGTGCAACTAAGAAAAACCCAGTTCCCTTCTGTACCTTGTTGCTTTGTTGTCTCACAACCTGAGAGGTGAACCTCAAAATACTTGCAAGTTTGAGTTACTTAAGTTTGTCAGTAAACTTACATGACAGGACTCATGAGACTGAAGGAATGGCACATATTCTCCAGGGTGTTTTACTGTGACAGTGTAGGAAGATATCTCCAATGGCACTGCACTGGAAGTGACTGTACACAAGAGACTTTGTGGAAAACCACCTTCAGTGCAAAGTTTAACAGCTCAACCTAAGCAGTTGCTTCAATGTTATTCAACTTAAGCTTCACTTGTAGCAGACTGGGAAACAGGAGTTGGTAGAGTATATGAAACACAACTGTAATAATACCCACCCAGGTAGTAAAAACATTTAAGGGAAACAAACTCTTAAACAATTCAGTTAGATCTACTGGAAGATGTCTCTCCATGTCTTATATGTCTAATAGCCTAGGAAATTTCTGAGATTTTATTCCAGCCAATCTAAGTCTGCAGCCAGCGGGAGCTTGCCTGTTAAGGTCTCTGTATTTGACCCAATAAATTTTGCATATATGCTTGTGATCCCAGACAGAACAGAAAAGATGAACAAAAGTTAAAAATAGACCATCACAGATTTGCTACTGGAACTTTTATGAACTATGTAGCTTGGCGAAGAACCAAGAAACTTTCTAGCTTTTTTAATATACACTTGTGTCCTGATCCCTTCTTGAGAGAGCATAGTCCTTTGTTTTCTTCCTTTTCAGAAATTTCTAGCATTTGTTAAAATGCCTCCTTATAGACTGGCAGATGCAAAGATCTCTTCTCCCATCTACCCATATTTGCACCACCATCCAACATCTGACTCTATCCAAGCCACACCCACCCTTCCCAGCTTGAGGGTTTGAGTCCCACAGAATAATTTTTAACTGCTAAGAATTGACTCTTACCTCTTTTCAGACCTTCTTCTTTGATTTGTTTCAGAGGGGAGGGACCAAACTCTTCCTCCACAGGCCGGAACATCCTTTTGACCAGGACACTGCTACTAGAATACACAAAACAGGGACCATATCACAGTAAAACTGTGCTCACAGCAGAAGAGAAGACAACAGCAACAGTCACCACTCACTTTGTACTCTGGCAAAAACACCCACTAGCCACTCAAGCAGCACCAAAAGCAAAAACTGCAAGCATTTAGTTTTTGATGCTTATCTGAACTATCCAGTCCTCTTAAATTGCCGAGACTGACTGGCTGGGACAGGTGACAGGAAAATATGTTCCGATGTTACACGCTAATTTGAAAACCCCAAAGGCGCTTAACTGTTTAAATATTGAGGAAAGAGGGGTGGTTATTGCTTGGTGCAATAAACCTCTTTGTTTCTCAAATTCCACTGTAAGCTTTATGAAGAACATCACTTTCAAAAAGAAATAAAAAAGGCCTCATATTTTTGAGTCAATGTCAACTGCAGTTGTTCAGCCACTCCCTATCACAGGTCACTTTTTGCAGGTTTATGGGAGTGTAGTTATGTTACTCCAGAATCTCAGACTTGGGGATTCAAGCAATTTACGAAAGTATGGGGCTGGCACACACTGTGGGCTGAAGTTCAGACACCCATATTAAAACCCTTATTTCATGGCATTTCTAACTATTAGAGGGACTTTCATCAATTCTTCCAGTCCCTCCAAAGTCAGATAGGTGGTACTCCCATTTCGAACCTTCCTCCTTCCCAGGTTCTCTGTTCTCTTTCTGCCTTTCTCTTCTGGCACTTGGCCATTCTCTCTGCATTTGTTGCATACACGTGTGTGCACTGCTAAACAGCTTTCAGGAACACAGTGAAGTTCAGTGCTTCAATTAAAAAGTCCTGGTTTTTAAACTATTTGAGAACCCTTATGCTTACACAGATGGCACTTCATTATCAAATATATTGTCCTGTCCCTGTCTTGAAACTTAGGGCTCTTTTACTTGGAAATGTATTAAAATACAGACATAAAAAGCAGACAGTTTACATGGGAGAACATGAGGGAAGGGGGAGAAAGGAGATCAGTTTTATCTGATTTCATATTTTATATGAATTTTCTATGAGTTTGAACTGTTAACTGCAAAGCTTATGAAACAATAAATATCTTACCCTTCTCTCTCATCATCTGTATTATAGTAAACCTAGAAGGATAGAAATAAAAATCAATTATTCCCAAAACTCAGGCACTTGCTTAACAGAACTTCAAAAGAGAGAAAAGTGTTTTGCAGTTTGTCATTTGTTAAAAATCCTTTTCCTTCTATAAAACACCTCTAGTTCTAACAGTCATCTGGAAGAAGTGTGGCTTAGAGAAACTGCTGTTGAATATCATCTAGTGGAAATATATCAAAGTTTATTTGAGTGACATTACCTTCTTCCCTGGTTTATATCATTTTCCCAATTATTTTGCAATCTTCTAAATCAGATCTCTACTCACCTAAATTACCCCTAATACAGTTTAAGCCACACCACTCACAAGCTTTTTTATGTATTTTGTAATATCTGAAAATCTAATTAAACTATAAAGAACAAGATTAAACTACAGGCCTAATGGAAATACAATTACTAATGGTACAGCTGAACATTTTTTGCACAGGCTGTGGGCAGAAGCCCCAGTCAGTTTTGTCTAAATCCACATAGCTCAGAGTCACCAGGACTAAATTTACAACAGCAGCAAACGCAGCTGACAGTAGCAGGGGAGGTATAAAATCCCAGCCTGTTGTCCAACACTTTACAGAACAGTCAGCCGAAATCCTCACAACATGCCTACACTGCAGGTCTGCACCAAGCGCCCCAGCCCTCCAGCTGCTGAGCTGCGGTGCAAGCGTGGGGTGGAGGCACAGGGCACTGCAGCCGCTCCTGCTGGCAGGGCAAGCCACCCCGGGCGGGCCTCCAGCACTTGTGCTGGCAGGGCTTGGAGCACACTCAGCTCTCACTGGGAGCCTTCACTTCTGAACCCGTGCAACGAAAATAGCTCAGAGGTGTGTGTGTGCAAAGCTAAGGTCTGTAACTATGAGTTACAGCAATAAAAGACGTGGCTGAACACTGCCCAAGAGCTAGGAAATGGGGTATTTTCCAGGTAGTTTAGAAAATTATTTACAGGATCACATATACTAAGGAATGCTTCTACCTTCTTCTCCTGTTTTGAGACAAATCCATACTCTGGTTTGAAAGCCATGAAGACAGAAGGTACCCAGCACTGATATGTGAGTGGGCGTCTTTCCAGTTTGGGAGAGTAAGCCAGTAACAGCTGTGATTGCAATGTCTGCGCTCTTTGTGCTTTGCTCAACCACAATTCTCACTGCTTCAAAATAACTGACAATTCCAACACTCAGTTTCATTTAATCTTCCTCATTTTACTGTTTTTCAGCAAGATGCATATTAAATTTCCTCATCAACTATTTTTCTTTATAAACACATGCAATAAAGGTCTCATTCTACTCCCTGAGATGTTAATAAATAACACGTTCATAGTAAAAAAGTTGTCAGAGCTGACCCTCCACTTCAGGTTTTCAACTTCCCAGCAGGCAATAAAGTAGCTAAGAGTCAAGTCAGCAAAGACTTTCTTACGTTTACTGGTGATAATAACTGTAAATACTGAGTATTAATATTAGTATGACGGACTTTTACTAGGAAGAGTAAAAATATTTTTTCAAGGAATTTCCAGATCTCTAGGTGATGCCGACAGAAAATGGGTAGTGGTGTTCAGTGACCCTACACTTGACCTTCCCACACGTGTAAGAGCTTGGTCTTTGTTTTCAGCTGTGACAGGGAGGGGGATCTCTGCTACCACAAGGTGGCACTTCATTTCACCAAGCTAAAGAGCACACTCAAAACCAGATTTTGTTTCAGTCACAGATCAACCTTCTATTTAAAAATTCTTGACTATTTGTTTCATTCTTTCTTCCCAGCAAAAGAATGACAAAATTGTAAAAAACCCAAACTATTCAGCTGTCAAAGAAGTATAAACTCCTTTTTCACACCAAGAACTCAGAAAGGTACTTGTGTCTTGTAAAGTCTTTTATAAGTGATGCGTCAAAACTGCATTTACCAAAATGAGAGCTGAAACAAGCGGCCCCCAGGAACAGTGATTTATTTCCCTAAAACCTGCCCCAGAGCAGAGGCAGCCAGATGGCAAGTGGGCACCTGCTCATCTCATTATTCCCTACCTGTCCAGTTCTTTGTAGGTTTCCAAAGTGAACATCAGGAATGAAGAGAACTGGTTGGGAATCCAGGTCAGCCATTGTTTTGAAGAAGGTGATATCACTCTTTTTCTGCAGAGGGAGTGCATTCAACTTCCCTTCAGCTGCTAGGTGGATCACAAAGCACAGGGTTGTGAAAGGAGGCATGTTAAGCATGACTTAGCCCCAGACCAGAAAGGCCCACTTTACTCACAGTTATTACATGAGGCTTGGGATGCCTGGCCTTTGCCTTTCTTCCTGTTCTGCTTTCTCTCTTCGTCTCGGATTTTCCTTTCTGCTCCCTGATGCAAAAAACACAACGCACGGATATTACCCAAAGAGGAACCACTGTGAGCATTGTACTCTGCAACGGCTGGAACTACAGCAACAGGCACATCAGAAATGCTAAAAGAGAAACTGCTTCTTCCATTGAAGACAGATCTGTCCACTCTGTTGGGAAGGTACCTGGCTTTGCATGGATCACCTGTGCCTGAGACTCAGACTGGCACATCCAGTAGCTCTCAGGGCTGCAGACAGCCAGGAGAACATATCCACATGCTGGTTTGGAGGAGCCAGGACAGACAGTGTGCAGTCTTTAGCAGGACTGATGCCAGCACAACTTGTGCAAAGGGCATCCCAAGCCCAGTGTCTCTGCAGTGGACAGAGTGCTCGGGCCAAATATTTTGTGTATATAATGGCATAAAACACCTGCAGGATTGCTACCATCTTACATCATGTCTGTGCTGAGGTCTTCCCTAAACTCTCCTCCACCCACTTTGTCTGGGGGTGGCATTGCTCCACTGTAGCCAGCTGTGCAGAGCCTTTGAGAACTGACAGTCCAAGAAGGCTGTGCTGACAGCTTGCCAACATTGCAAGGGTTCTTACAGAAAAATACAAGCATTTCAAACCAGGAGAAGATCTCCAGAAATAGGAAAGCAATGTAGCACTGCCCTATTAGGCACCAGAAACTCCTGGGAAGTTGCAGGCTTCTGTTATGTAAATACACTCTCAACAAGTTTAAAAAATAAAACTTGTTATTGACATAAAAAGCAGCAACACCTCCTTTGAAGTTCTCCTCAGTTACTTTATAAATAATACCCATCACACTGTGAAGGATAATAAAGATCCATATGCTCCCAGACAGTTGGCATGCAAGATTACAGAATTTTTTTCCAAATTAAAATTAGAAGTTTCTTGAATAGAAAGGGAGGGGAGGGAGGTAAGGAAAGCAAAAAATACCCACTCAAGATGGCAAAATTCACACATAAGTCAATGAACCAAGCTTTAAAAGAATGCAAGGAAACATGTACTCCTGGCTGTGATCTATCAGTAGATTTCCAGAGGCTGAATAAGCTGGAGGAAGAAATAGCTCTTTAGAAAAACATGAATGTGTCAAACAGAAACACTGCCTCCAGACGAGGTCCCAATCCAGTTGTCACTCACCGACCTCAACCGCAGAAGTCAAAGGATTCAGAGTTGTGTACTTATCAAAATCATTTCTAGGGGTACATTTGTAACCTTTAAGGCCACCTGTTCTTTCTAAAGGAGCAAAAATACACATCACAGCCACTGTTCGGCAAAAAGCACATCCTGAGAAACCTGTGCTGCACAAAGGGCTCTGCCAGGTGGTCACAGCCCTACCCACCACTCAGTGCTGCTGCTCTGCTGCTCATAGGGACGGGATGAACCACCAAAGTATTTCATACATGGCAGCAAGCATGAGTTTCCTCTCAGGAAAGCAGAAACTGAGGAGGACTCAGCCTTTTACACATATTAAAAATATATGTTTTACTGATTTTCTGTGACATACTTTGTAACCATGAACTTGGTGAAGCTTCACAGCTTTCTCTTCATTCATTCATTCAGGGCAACACACCCCAAGTTCTCTGGGGTGCAGGCAACCCCTGAGCTGGGCAGCCATTTCCATCCACCAGTGTTTATTTGTGCCACAAACACTTCACAAATGAGGCAACTGCAATACCCACAAAACTACCTACCAGCACTTTTGAGCTCAGAGCAACCCACATGGCACATGGCAGGGGCCAGCCAAGCCTACATGATAGACATCACCGTCACAGGGGTGAGATAATGGACCACAAAATGATTTTTGCATACTAGAGCATTTCTGCTGCATAGTTTGGACAGCTGAGCTGTCTGACACATACCTTATAAAGCACAGTCTGCATTTATCTTCAGGACAGAAGAAATAACCCTCTTATAGGGAACTATAAACTATGCTCTGACCAGTGAAATAATGAAATGGGTTCTTCATTTTTTCATTGATATCTGGGCTTTGTATATATGCAAGGAGTACTTCTGCTACTAAACATCAGCAAAATGCAGCATACGAATTTCAGCTGATTCAAAGTATTTTCTTCCTAATTCTTCCACTCATTTAAACTTAAATCTTGCATTCTAGCTCCAGGCTGGCAAAGTCCTTGCCATCATAAGGACCACTCCCATCACCACTCTGAAGCTCATGTGTACACTTGCTAAAGTGTACAGGCTAAAGCATTCCACATCTCGTTGGGCAGGCACATAGACATCAGCCTTCTTCTCTCCAACACTGAAGATTAATAGGCAATTAGAGCTCAATACTCTATGATAGTCCATTTTCTCTATGATGTTCCACACCAAAAACAAAGACGCAAGAACTGCATATATTCCAAAGAACGTGTATTTTTTTCAGATTAAAGACAACTGGATTAATTTATTTTATTTTGGAACAATGTTACGGTATTTGCCAAGTCAAGTTCTGGTTCTTTTCGGCAAAGATAATCACATTTAGAAAATCAAATAGCTCTAAAGTCCCAGTTCTTTTACACACAGTGGCTAAAGCATTGTGCAATATGTAAGTATAAATACGCCTGGTAGCAAGTTTCCCTGACAGCCTACCTAAGGAATAAAAATTATATATTCTTATAATGCAGCATCAGTGATCCACACTTGATAAAAAGACTGCAAGGGCAGAGAATTAGCACTGAGAAAACAAGATGTGGATTGTAACAAATGCTTTGAAGATTGCCTACTGGAAAACAAACATGGACAAAAGACTGGGGAACAAACAGGGAGTAAGGTAAAGTAACGTTTGTTAAGGAATATTTACAGCCTTTGCAGCATTTATCTCCATACATTTATGTCACCAAGCACATACTGGATGTGAGTTGGCATTGCTCTCTAGTTTATATGTAAATTACTATTAAAATCAAGGAATTGCCAGAATAAATATTAAAATATATATAATATATACCACTTAGCTAAATGCAGTTTTATTTCCTCAAAGATAACTCTTCCCACAACAGCTATGCTGTGTTTCAGCTACAAGACATTAATTTGTCACCAAATGTTCTTAAAAACTGGACATCTCCACCTGTGATTTATCTAAGTGAATATACAAATACACCTACTGGTCCTAAAGAGGCACCACCATTGCAGAAAGAAACATTTGTAATAACACCTCAGGCACAGAAACATTTTTTCTTCCATGTTCCAAAATGAAAAACATTTCATACTTAGGCAGGAGGAATTTACTGTGCAGTTCCACTAGTCCAGGTGATTGTAATAAATCAGGTACTTTCCTCATCAGCTTCTCTTTGAGGCTGTCAGATTGGGGCTTAACAGTGCAGTTCACACTTTCAGAATTTATAAAGATCATTGTATGTTTGCTGGGTTTTTTTTAATGGTACTATAGTACCTCTTTAATTGATCATGACAAGGAGGTGGGCAATAAATAACAGTCTCAGCTTCATGGCCTTTCCCAAAGAGGCAGCAAGCTATGTCCATGTCACTGAAGGGAGAGTCACAGGCTAGCAAGAGAAACTGAAACATTAATACCATCTTAACCAGAGCCAGGGGTTTATTTTGACATCTTAGAAAGATGAAGATACCCAGCCACACCAGCTACCTTCCTCTGAGCATGATGAATTCTCCCAGTGCCACCGGCAAGCGGAAATTCTCCAAACATTTATTTACTTACAAAAGCCCTGTGACAAAGGGATGTTGGTAAAGATCTGGCAGCATAAGTTTGGGGAGAAGCAAGAATTTGCCTCTTACCAAGCACCAATTAGCACAAACTGTCATGTGAATAGATCTCGATAATTTTCATTCGCTCAAGACATTTTCACACCCACATTAAGTTAAAAAGCTCCACGTGTGGATACATTTATATTAAACAGATATATAGCCTATTATCAATGCCCTTGAGCCATTCAATTCCCACTTCCAATACATTTTTGATGTGTTTAACACTTTAACTACCCCTGTGATCTTTCCTTCTACTTTGAGACAGTTTTGATTAATAGACTGAACATTCATTTCTTGCTTTCTAGTCTGGATATTTGAAGCACCAATTAAGCCAATAGATGCAATGAACATGTATTATTCAAAATCTCCACCAGTTGTATACAGAGGTCACCCTTGATGAGTTTGTGCTCTGAATTTCCTTCCTTTTTTTAAATAATTCATATTTTTCTAATTGCTCTTCAGAAACAGGTAGATGAAAACGACTTGTTACTTTGATATTTACTGAGCTTTTAACATCCAGCTGTAGCTTCAAATCTCTCAATATTTGACATTCAAAGTTACAATTAAAAGCATAGCATTTTGGCTGCAAGAAGACCACAGTGCATACATTTACATTTGTTATTTCCAGAGATTTTTCTCCACTAACACAACTGACTGATTAGCCCCCAAGATCTCGTTGTCAAGACAGCAACAAGGGAATGAACTGAAAAGGGGGAAGGAGCAACAACACAGAGACCTGAAACAGCTGAACTCTTACCCTTTCCATTAAAAAGTTACTGTTATGTTTTGCCTGGGGCATGGCTTTTTGTCTTTCTAGTCCCACCTGTAGGATGGCAAGACTAATTTGGATAAATTTCCAAGGCACTTAAATAGATGTAGGCTCCTGAATCCCTGAACCTTGACTAGAACCCAGGCATCAGCTCCCCTATGAAAGATCTTTCACCGCACAGATAAAGTCATCAGCTGGCAGATGCTAAACAAAACTGAAAAGTGGTCACACTCTCTTCAAAGAATCATCACCAACATTTCTGAGCAACTGTTTCTACCTGGTGATATACACAGCTGGCCATGACACTGTCTAATTCATTCAGGCATGATCTATGTTTGGGTGCTGAAAAATCTTATTAGTTCCCCCACAGGAGCAGTCATACCCATAGTAAAAATCAAAATTTTGCTAAAGAGAGTGTGAACACACACACACAAAATAGTTACTGAATTACAAAATGGGAATGGCTAATATATTTTTGTATTTTACTTTTGATAAAGAAAGTCCTAGCAACTTAAAAGTCTCATTGAAGCTTCTAAAATAACTGTAAGCAAGGGAGGGGGAAAATCCAGCAGGTGTGTCGCTGGAATTTGCTGTTTTCCACTGCATCATAAAAGAGAACTTAGCAGACCATCACTGAAAAGTGCATTTTTCTGTCAGAGAAACTGACATGAAGTTTACCTGCTACCTGTCCTGGCTGTAAGAGTTAGAAGGGATGACACTGGTAAACTGCCACTTACATGAGCCTGGGATCAGCACTGACCTTCCAAGTAGAGATCTTTGCGTTTGCACTTTCTATTACTTTTTTGATATTCCAGAATTATGACCTACAACATGCTGTCCTTAAACAGTCCAACTATTGCTCACAAGCTGAGGAATCAGGGCCAAAAGGCTGCAAAGCAGTAAAATAATTACGTGATAATCTGTTAGATTTGTGATACAGCTGGTCCAAATGCTACAATAAAATACAACTCTTTACGGAAAGAAACAGCATTTAATTAGGTCTAAAATACAGCAGCAATAAACCGCCTAACAATATTCCTCCTTCATCCGTGGTAACTGTGCTTTCCACTTACCTTGTCACAAAAAACCTTGATCTGGCAGTAGGCTCGATGGATAGGTTTATTGCTGCGGTTGTTGTAGCTGTAAGTATCGATCTGAATCATCAAAGGCAGCCCTTTCACTCCTTTTTGTGAGGAGAAGTCTGTGCTCAAGCAATTCACTGTGATGAAAATCTGTGTGCCAGAGAGATTACTTTTAAAACGCAGTGCAAACAACAACTAAACTTCTGGAAATACGTGGCAAGAAATTGGAAAATAAAATAAAAAGGTTTTAATTCAACTATGATGCACGCTCTGGCAATTTACACGTTTATCTTCCACTTCTGTCCAGCAAAGCCACTCCCATGCTGGGAAGAAGGACAAACTTGAAAGCCATATATTGGTACTTCAGTTTGAATCAGAAGCTCACATTTGAGGTGAATCATGTGGTTGTCCCAACTTACCATGCTTTGGTTCACACCAGAGAGCTCAGAATACATGAACTGGATTCTTTTTGAAAGAGCCAGACCAGAAAGATGTGTTCTAGGAGCACACCTCAGATCCTCCAGCTGCTCATAGTTGCTTAGCTCATGGGAACTGACTAAAGATAATCTGAGATAAAACTTCCTAATATGTGCCTCACATGGATGTCAGGTCTTTAGCCTTTACTTGTTCCACTCTACAAACCTGCTCTGTATGTTTGCACTATTGTTAATACAGATCATCTTGCTTCATCCTTTCCAGCTGCCTTAGGTATGGCTTGTTCATCTGACAGCTCACAATTAAAATTCAGTGGGACAAAGATACACTCTATTCTTTTTTTTATTTTAAAAATTTTCTTCACACTCCCATCAACACTACTGCTTTCTCCATTCCATCAATAGATACTCGTGTGTTTCACTTTAAAGGCCCTTCACTGTCTTCCCTCAATTTTACAGATGCATCTCACCCTGTCTTTCAAACTGGGAAGGAGTTTTTCAAATATTTATAAAACTACTCCCTACCTCTTCTCAGAAGTTCTCTTTGTTATGTAGCATCTACATAACTTGACATTGTGTTCAGAGAATCACAGAATCATCTGAGCTGGAAGGGACCCAGAAGCATCACTGAGTCCAACTATTAAATGAATGGCCCATCCAGGGACAGAACCCACAACTTCGGCATTATGAGCATCATGCTTTAACCAGCTGAGATAGCAAGTCCCCTGCTTGCCTGTGCTTCAGAAATCCATCTCTGCCTCTCCTTCTACAACAAAAACATACGACTTGATAGCCACTAATCATCTCCCTCTCTTTAACTCAATTGGCACCATGGAACAAGGTGTGTCTCATCTGTACAGGACCTGGTAGAAGGGTCTCCCACCACCAAAGTCTCCCAAGGACTACTCTGATGTAAAGCAAGCACTATGAACTGAATACCACAGATAGCTTTCAGTCAGGATGGCGTGCATAAAATTCAAAATCTAATTTTCAGCCCAGTGAGGAATATGTGCATTACATAATAATTTGGGGCGATTGTGTATTAACCTCATTCTACTTTTCACTTGCCCTTAGTTTAAAACGCAACAACAAAACACCAAACAAAACAAAATCCCAAAACTGTGAACCAAGGAAAAGGACAGAGAAAACAGGCAGTACATATCTCCTGAACTAGGCGGATGTGAAACCTGCTCCAGAAGGACACTCAAGAAAGAAGAAATCTGAAACAGCTCTCTCAAACAGATCTGATGTACACTTCACCGGGCAGAAGAGAAGGCAGCAGGCCCCCGGGGTCTGGGAGGATTCCTGAAGGAAGAGCATGAAGGACATCCCCCCTTCTCCCTCTCCATTCCACAAACAGGGAAAATAAACCAACAGTGTGAGTGACCAGAATGCAACATCGCTAAGAAAGACAGCTGAGAATAAAGAAGGGCTCCAGCAGGGCTGGTGGGGGATACTTTACCCTCCTGGCAGAAGTTAACATTACAGTCAGGGTCTTTATGATGAAGCCAGAGCAGCTTGTTTGCCTGACTGAGCTAATGGCCCCTCCTTTCTGCTTCTGATTGTATCACAGAGCTGCATTTACAAATGAAATAGTTGAACTTTAACTGCGGGGAGAAGAGGGAGGCAGGGAAAGGCCCTAGGTGAAACTCTGATTTTGAAGCTGATAGTGTTATTTCTGTTTAAATTACAAGCTGATCTCCTCCAGCTCCAAAGGTAAGTATAGATACGACAAATATACCTTTGAAATATGACTGAATTTTCATTTGCCTTCAGAATCATTTATAGTGTCATGGCAATGGTTTAAAGTGTGTGTCAACACACAGCAGTAGAACAAAATCTAGCATAAAACAGAATGTGCTCTCCGTATATTTTAGCCCATACTTCTGCACAGGGATTTTCCAAAATGTGTGTTCAAATGTGAGAAGACGTGCAGGCTTTGCATCTACCTAGCAGTTTGTACATCTCCCACCCTTGCTGCACACTCAGCTGAGAAGCAAAAAAAGATCTTATCCCACCTTAATCAAATACATACACTGTGTCATCTCTTTCACTGCCTCCACAATCACAGAGCAGAGTAGGAGTGGCTGGGGAAGACAGACTTTATAGTTTCAAGAGTCCCCATACAGCAATAACAGATTATTCAGCATGAATAATAGATGCTGCAAGACTCAGTATCTTGTCCTGACACTGTAGTACATCAGGATCTCTCTTCTCCGAGGAGCAATGACTGTACATTCATGCACATGAAGTGCACTATACTTTCTGTCATATCATTTGCACCTCACAGATAGACAGATGGATTCAAATTAACATAGATCATTCACACTGGGGAAATTTTCTGTCTCCATGCAATGTTATATTAGCTTTCCTGTAAAGCACCACACTGACTTAGGATTTGGAAAACGTGGGGGTGTATAGAGGGAAAGGGAAGAGGACATAGGTTCTGTTATTTATTTTAGGGTCTTTTTTTTCTTAGCCTGACTAAAGATTTGCACCAGTGCAGCAGGCTGCTATGGAGAAGAGGACCTGGGGAAGCATCTGGACAATCCTCTTCTCTCTCCCCTGGTCTGACCAGAAACCACCTCCCCAAAGCAGTGACCTGCTCTGAGCAGCAATGATTTCAGCCATTTGTCCAAGTACAGCCTGCTCTGTCCTTTGCAACACTCACCTTCCCCCTCTTCCCAGCTCCTGTCCATAAGGCACATACTCCCACTCCCAATGAGACAAGGGGCAAATCAACTCCATGGACAGCCACGAAAAGGAGTGCTGCTCTACTTTTCTTAGAAGATACGCAGATTTAAGATCTTCCTTGCTATGGTCTTTTGCATAGTAGAATTAACATGGTTAGAAAATGCAGAGTTAAGTAGAAATGACAGTAGCAGGAAGAGAAACCACTGCTTCCCTCCCAAGCTCTGTCTACACTTGTCTTAGAACTATATTAATAAAAGCGACTATGATTGTACCCGAATTCAGATATAACTTTTTTTTCCTGTGCAAACTGGATTTTAGCAATGTTTTGCTATCTGGAACACATTTGGGTTGTCATTATAGTGATGTCTTTTTTTTTAACGTCAGCATTATCTTAGATTAGAGCAATTAATGGCAGAGTTCCACCCATCTAGTCTCCAGCTCAGGCATGCCATTGGCAATTAAATACTTATTTGAGAAACATTTGGTGCTGAGAAAGTTTCACAAGTGGCCTAATGTAACGACAACTCTTCTGTTTGTTATAGAGCATGTCTAGAAAAAGCACTCTGTCTTTTGGGAATGGCACTCCTCCTCGGTGTAGCTGCTATTATGAGAATTACTGTTTGTTAAGTACTGCAGCATAATTAAGGACGTACGAGACACAAACACAGTAAGATGCCTTGAGAGAAAGCAAGGCTCAGAAGTGCATTTCCCTTTTTATCATTTAATTCAGCCAACATGACTCCTGCTGCAGTCCTTCAGCTTATACATTTTAAAGGTCTACAGTTACGAAACTTCTAATATAAGCCTTTTATTACTATTTACGTTTCTGGCTCCCATTGTCTCAGAAACTGCCAAGGGCAGAAAGGAGAGAAGAGTGTGTTATGGCACAAAATAAGAAATGTAAAGCAATTTCTCTACCGAATAATGGTAATACATAGAACCCGAGTGACGGGTGTTTTAAAAGCCTGTTTTAAAAGGTTCCTCCCTCTAAGACTGTAACAACAAAGAGTTAAATGACTCGTCTCTCAAATGACTAACATCAACCCCATCATTCCTGTATACACAGAAAGTGCGGGTTTATAGTTTCTCCTACCAGCCGTTACCTTATAAATCCCACACAAAGGTAAGACCTTTGTTTTATTTCAATACAAATGTCTCCAGCAAATGTTTACACTACTCTTTTGAAGCTTCCTCAACACACACCACACCCCGGCAACTACATAAAAATGCCATTTGCTTTGAATCCCAGATGCATACTTACCAAGCCATTTGTATACACTGAATTTCAACATTATGTGCTACCACAGGTTAACGCTTCTTTAATATATACACGTGTGTGCATGTCTTGCATATATAAACACACTCATATATATATGTACACTTGCACACACAGACATGGTTTAATAAAGTAGCTGCCAAATCTAATCCTACCTAATTTCTGCTACTAACTTCCCAAAATGAAGCATCTTTTCCTTCAACTTTTATATTTTGAGAGTAGAGAAGACATTAATTTCCTTCCTAATTAAATTAAATTTGATGCAACTTGAGAAGGAAATTCACAATTAGGAAAAAAAATTCTTATACTAGTCAAAGCCTGTCTTAAGTATCACTAACAATGTTTAAGAAATATGGATTGTCACAATACAAATCACTGCTAGAGACAGTGCTGCTCTATAAGCTTGATTTTACCATCGTACCCACTGGAATTGGAGCTCACTTTGGCCCACAATATCTAAGAACCTAATCCTGCAAATCACTCACTCTTTGAAAACAGCTTATTATTGTATGAGCTATGCCAAAACTCATTAAATAACTGGAAAGGTTCCCAGAGGCTTCAGCATACTTGCATTAAAGACCTACATTTCAGTTAAATATAGCAGGACAATGATTGCACGCAAGTATACACAACAACTGCTCAGCACACAACTCCTGCACTCACTGAAAAGCATCTGCCAGCATCTGCCTGAATAACACAGCCACCAACATGTCTGTTTATTGCATGTCCAAGTTGCAGTGCTTAGCAGAAATCCATAATCTCTTGATATCACTGAAAACTGTTTGTCTCTTTAAGGTGACATTTTTAGTTAGCAACTGTCCATTGAAGTCCTATCTTTGGTTTTAAGGCTAAGAAGTGCTTTCCAAAAAAAATACACAATTAATTGTTTCAAGAAGTAACACCATCATAGCCAACCTAAATGAGCGAAGTACCTATCAGAGAGAGGACATATCTCAAGGAGCTGGTATGATTTACAACAAATATATTATCCTTTGACCAAGTTCTTTAATCATCTTTATTGCAAACTAACTTCTGTCAGCACTAACACTGCAAGTAGACAGATGGATGTCTATCAGAAATGAAGCTGAGCTCTGTTCAAGAGCCTCCACTAGAACTTTGTCAATTGGCCAGATGCCGCAGCAAAGTCTTCTATAGGGCAGCAGCAAGGCAACTACTCAGCTTCTAGCATATTATAAAAACACTTTTAAAAGATAGCTAAGAAGTCAGCCCGGTCTTGTTAATTGCTGTTTGTTTCCTCATCTTTTTTAAAGAACTCCTTTTAAAATACCAAACATAGCATTTGGGTTCAACCAAAGGGAGACAACAAATCACCTTACCCATAAATGTTACGTATTTATAACAGAATTAAATATGGGAGGGAAACAAAGATGGATTGTAAAAAACTGTTCTTCTCTTCCTACCTCTGCTCCCTTATAGCAATACTTCTGTCTTCAGAAAGCACTGAGTTTGACATGGCTATAGAGCCTTCTCCTCGTTTCCCTGTATCCTGCTCTGAACCCCAAGCCCACAGCGACCTCGAGATAGCAGCCCCAGCAGAAAAGGATGTTGTTCCAGAAAAGAGTAATGATGTGCCAGGACTAACTCTGCTCTGTCAGAAGGCAAGGGGACTGCTGCTGTCAACCAGGCACAGCAGAGAAAACACTAACAGAGTGGTGTTTCTGACTTTGGTGCTGTTTCCTTAGTCCACAGAGACCAATAGTGTGATTATTCCACATCTTGACATGCACTGTACAAGATTCCCTTTCCACTGACTTGTTCTGCCAAGCATCAGTTGGAAGAAGATGCACCAAGCATGGTGAACTGGAGCCAACAGCCCAGCGCCCTTGATGTTACTGGGACAACAGAGAGAGGCCTGCGCCTGTACCCTCTAGATTCCTGCTTCTTCTAAGGCCCACATGAGACACTGCCCTACCATGCCTTAGCAGGCTTACTAGTAGCTGGCAGAATCTGGCTGCCACACCCATTCTCTTATACCCTCATCCTGAATGGCTGTGACAAGAGGCCCTGCTCTGCTTGTGTGTGAGAGGAAAAGTCTGACTTCAAAGGAGGAAAATATGGCTTTAAATCAGCTGCCATCCAGGTGGAGTAGGAAAGTGAGAAATCTGATGCTCAAGATAGGTCTTCCTAGATGTAGGATTTAGTCTCCCAGGAGAGAGATGGATATTTGGTTAGGTGATTTCTACTGCTTCTGTCTGATTTTCCACATCACTCCCCTGCGCACTTCCAACAAAAAGTTTATTTTCTTTGTTTCTTCCAGGGCCAGTAGAGTGCTTCATCATGTCCCACCTCAGAGGCCCTGAAAAGAACTGTTATGTGCCACTTTTGTCTGACTTGGAAAAGAAAGGCCTTTGTGCCTCTGAGGGGGTTAAGTTTTAATCTTGAAATTGTGGTGAAAATGGAAAACAATACTGAATGGAAACAATGGAGCCAGTTGAAAGACCATCACTCAAAAAGCTAAGGAAAAGGGAGGCTGTAATTATGCCTTGAAATTCTTCATCTCCCTTGGATGAGGTAATTGCTGGAGAAAAAACAGCCTTCAGTGATGTGCCTCAGAACTCACAGCTTTCCAACACCACAGGGGCATCCTATGGGAATCCCCAGTCCCAGTGTAACCAGGTATTGTATTAGATTTTCCAACAGGAGCAAGCATGTACACATCCATGTCTGTGGGGAGAGAAACACTTTAGTGCAGACAAGGTGATAAGCTTTCATGTACAACCTGATTTATGCTTGATAGCCCAACACTAAAGCATGTTATGAATCCTCTTTTATCAATACATTTACAGTTCAAGCTCCTAAAAGATCAGATATTTGATACCCCAAAATAAATATGCATAAGCCAATTTGCATTTTAATAACTATTTCCTGGAGAATTACAAGCAGCTTAAATTTCATTGCTAACACTTTTTTAATCCAGCAACAGTAAGAGTCTTTATTTTAAAATCTTAGCTTTTTTATTTCCAGTGATCATTGCAAAAGCTGTGCTCTTAATGTTCTGGCCCCCAAGGCAAGAGGAAGGTGAATGGTGTGAGATTAGAAGAAAACATCCGAGGTTAACATGTGACATCAGTGGATGTGACTTTCTCGTTCCTAGATCAACATGGGGTCTTGCTAAATCTGGCTTGGAGCTGCAAATGCAGATATCTTAGAGAACTGCCAGTCCTGGGACAAGACTGCCATGCTCTAGCCAAATGCTTCTGTAAACGTCCTTGAGAAAGACTTGTGTTGGAGATCCCAAATATGTATTTGCTGGCACAGTTATCACACACACACAACAGTCACCTGTTGTGACTGCAGAGGACAACACACAGCTGTATTTTGAAATGGAAACACGTAATAGGGAAATATCTGGGGTGACAATGTAATCACTACATGAGTAAATACAGCACCATTAGCAACTGGGCCAAGTACAAGTCTGTTTACCAAGGCCTGCTTTTGAAAGAGCTGGGTGATTTTCAGAACTATTGTCTTTTCTTTTAAGATGCGCATCCGAGATGAAAATCCCTGTTACTACAAACAGTCAGCACCTTCAGTCAGGACAGGGAGTGTTAATGCTACCACTCCATGTTCGATACAATTTCTCAGAGGACTCACTCACACGAAGCAATCTCTCTAATGCTGTTAGAAATGCCGTGGGTAATCGTGCATGAAGATGTCTCTGTATTTGAAAGATTCATAGCATTACTTGAACATTGGGCATTTTGTATTCAACATGAAAACAGTATCAGGAGTTTGCCGAGCTCAGAGTTTGCTGTTTATTAACTCTACATCCCCAAGAGTACTGCATTACCCCCACTCATTTTACACAGCCGATTTCCCTTGTTGTTTGCTTTCCGGGGGCCAACTTCTTCTTATAATTACCGGCAGTTTTTCATTTCTCCCACACTAATCCATCCAGTTGAAGCACTCGGACAGCCTTTGTGGAACCTTATCTGTAAGAAACTAGTTAAGGTGTTCTGATGTCCTGGTTTATAGGTCCACTGAACAGCTACATTCCTGAATGAAAAACCCCATGCCTGAGGGTATTGAACATTAAAAAGAAAAAGAAAGTAAAAAAAAAAGCCTTAGTCTTCAAAAATACATTCATTCTCAATTGCAAAGACAGTCTGTAACAATATAAAAAATAATGGCACCAACACAAGGGAAGGCACAGTCTACCTTACAGAATACTGATTATTAGAGATGTTTATAGTGTAGAAAGGAAGCTGATAATTTAGAGAAAGAAAACAGCCTGTGTCTTACACCTGACTTTGCAAAAAGGAAAAAATCTTTAACTGTTTCTCAGGCTGGGCACCTACCAACAAGCCCTCTTATTTGTCAGAAAGGAGAGAAGTAGAACAATGCCTAACGATGGATGCTACTTCTAAATGGATACCATCTGCATGGCTTTTCCTCACCTTTGCCTCCTCATTGACATCCCAAGTAAAGGACACAGCATTGAATGCAATTTCTTCAATATTCCCAATGGTATTAAAACTCTCCTTGTAATCAGCTGTAAGAAAAAAACAAAAGTAATGAAAAAATTCGAAATTTCTGTTTTACAACTCATAGTACTTCTTTGCTTCTTAAGCTGGATTGTCTAGTGCATCAAGACTACCTCTTGTATTGTTTATGATTAATTACAAATAATCTTAATTGCAAAGAGGTAATACAATGCAACCTAAGTCTTATGGATAGTATATCACTAGCTAATGTTCTTGCAAAATATTGTTGGCTCTCAAAAAGAAGTAAGTGTGATTCTACTGGCAATAAGTTGGCACATTCATCAGCTTGGCCAAGGAATGGCCAAAACTGGAAAATTAACTGAAAACTACTGAAGCATTTAAAGGGACTGTTCCAACCTTGACATTAAGAAAAAACATTCTGGTAAATCCTAAACAAGCTTTCTAAAAGTCTAAGAGCTATCACTGGAGGAAATCATCATTGTGCATTTCAACTTTCCCAGGAATTACTGCACTGGATGCTGGATTAATCTTTATATATTATAAAAAACAAAGCCAAAAACTCCACAAAAACCAACAAAAAAATCCCCCACAAGAAACCGAAAGCACAGATTCTCTTCCCAAAGTACATGCACTACTAAAACAGCAAACAAACAATTTTTAACTTGTCTGACTACAAAATCTGCACCTTCTTCTCACTTCTTCCCAAGTGCTGTTATTATTATAATCAAAAATCTAGCATTTTGGAAGGAATGAAAAGAAAGAGGGAGGAAGATTTCAAAGTTGACTAACCCTCCCGCCAAAACAGTGAGGGTGGAAAACTATGTAAAACTGACAACTCCCAAGTCTTCTTTATAATTGAAAAGAGGAACAAGCACAGTTTTTCTCTCCCTTTGCTGGACAGTTTAACACATTTTCTTCTTTTTGATGACAGATTAAGAGAGATACCAGGTAATACCTGCTTGATTAAAGGAACTCCCAGATTGTTCACACAAATGGAACAACTCTCTCTGGGACAAACATTTCCTAAGAATCCCTCGAGGGTTGTAATTGGACCCAGTGCCAGAGGGCTGAGATTACACTCCTGATCTAAAGTTTGCCCAAATCTGTGCTTCAGAAGCTTGCTGATTCTTAGCTTTGTAACAAATTATAGAAAGAGGATGTTTTCCTACTCTGTGAGACACGCAAATGGTTTCAATATTCATTTCCTTTGCTGTTGGGTCTCTAAACTGTTGGTCTCTAAAACATAATTTCTAAGTAATAATTGCTTTAAAATAATTTATAACAAAAACCATTGTTGCAAGAAGAATTATTTCATGTTTGAGGCAGGCAATCAATATACTTTTCTCTCATTTGAAACACAAGAATGCTGGCATCTCATTGGGCAAGTGATACTGTGTCCCATGGGACACATGAATGATTTTGGATACAGTAAAAAAATTACTGTTCAGACCATAGGCACAGCACGAGATATTTGGTGATGTAGCAAATTAACAAAGTGTTTGAGAGGGCAGGCAGGCTTTTCATTCCCACCTTGAACTCAGATCTCCTTTCAAACTGAAATCACTGGCTTTACTATCTAAATTCAGCATAGGGATGCAAATGAGAGGAATTTGAAGACATAAGTAGTTTAATATGCATGTGCACACATCCACCCACCTCTTAAATTTATGATTCACCAGAAAGTGCCTCGTGCAACTGACTGCTGCATATGGGCGTACTGTGTAGGTGCACTTCGGAAAGACATGAACAAGATGTCTCATAAAGACACATGTTTTCTTCTCCTAAAAGGCTGCCAGAACCTCACATCCCACCAACCCTTCTCTTCTCTCAACACATGTCTCTCCTTTAGTTGCCATACACAAATCTCATAGAGTGTCTATGTGACATGCTTTTAAAAAGCAGAAGTGCATCCTATTCTCCTCAATTTACAGGCAATTAGAGAAGGATTCTCAGTTGATTAAGAAAGCATTTACACCTCAGAATATTTAAAAGCCGTCAGAGCGACTACAATTTTTCCTCTTCTCCTGCTGTGAGCTACCAGAAAATCAGGGTTGTTCAACATGCAAAAAATGGCTGCACAGGAATTATCTCCTCTTTTGTTGCATAAATTGCATATTAAACAATGGTAAATTTTTAATGTTAAACACTAATCATGCATTACATGTATACTCACATTGTATACTTTTGTATTGTGCACATAAATAATACAAACTATCCTGAAAAACAAGGGTAAGTTTCTTTGGAGCACAAAGCTTCCACACCCACTCTTCATATTTGAACCTGTTCCAGTATGTCAAATTATTGTACTTATTCTAAATTATCAATATCCACTGCAACTAAGTATTGTATTCTTTATTTGACATTATTTTAAAAGAAAAAGCTAGTGATCCTATGTCACAGCACTGTGAAAAAGACAGTTGTTTTCCCCCTGCCCCCCTTACTCCTGCTAAAAAAAGTAAACGTGTACCTTACTCCTTCTTGAGAAAAATGCATTACAATACATAGCCTAAATTTTAGAAAATACCTTACCTTCTTGCTTAGTAAGTGTCAAGCCCTCAGGTTTATTCCTATAAACAGTATAGACACTGCAATGATTAGGACCACTAAGGACTTGCATATATGTAAGTACATGTTTATCTTATTAATCTCAATTCATCTTCAGAACTGACACTGCACCTAACCCACTCAAGCATCCTCTCACCCAGGAGGTGCACCAGCCAGTATACAAAACAAATGAGAGCAGTGACCTCTGTGTGTCTGGAGTGAAGGAGCAAGCCGCTATTTCCTCTGACCTCCAGAATACAACTGCAGGCCAGAAGGCAGACAGACAGATCCCTGCCACTATGGAAAGCAGCACAAGCACAGTCCCCCTGCCCATCTGAGAGCTGAACGGCTGGAGCCCAGAACTAGAGCATCCCAAATGAATTTGATCCTCTGCCTGCTAAGGATCACATCATGCTCTAGACTAAAAGTGCATTCATAAACAAATTAAAAGGTTTCATAGATGTTAAACATGCTACAAACATCAAATTATAATAAGAGTAACATCTATGGAACAGGTGATGCAGAGTTACAGACACTTAATTTTCTTTGTTAACTACACAGGGCCTGGACATTAACTCAGTATTTAGAGGATCCCTTTAGGGATCTGAAATTTTAATATAAAGGGAAATCTTCATAGAGCATGGAAGGGACCCCTGGAGGTTACGTGGTTCAAGCACGGCCAACTTCGAATTTGGATTAAGTTGCTCAGTTAGATCATTTGATGATAAAACTAGAAGATTTTGCTAAATGCAGCTTGATACTTGTAGGGGAAAAATAACTGGGAGCCATTCTGGCCTAATAAGCCAGTTAGCCATAATGCAAGTGCCAAAGAAAATGAAATGTACTTCAGAAATACCATAGTTGTAAGAGGTATGGCTACATTTCAGTTGTTCTCAAGAAAACACTACTGAGCAACATGTAAGTCTTTTTTTTCTGAAAACTGAGGTGAACCACGCTCTTTCAGCTCTTATATCTGACAAGAAGTGCTGTATCAGTAAGTCTTACTACACCACGCTTTGCTCTTGTTTGCAGCCCAAATAAAGAATACGCGCCACAGTGCCTCAAGTCAGCGCAGAGCTATTTCACCTCAAATGGATGGAAAATTAAAAGACATTCACTTTAGCACAGGTAAACATGCGGCTCATGCACAACACTTATTTTGCAGAGTGCTATTTTACAGAATATGTATCATAAGTTAACTTGTTGGGGTAAGGCAACTGAAATGTGCCAGGACACCACAAGCGCAGTGAAGTCAGAGAGTGTTGGCACTACAGTGGAGCGAGCTCCTCAGCACATATTTTTCAAAGGTATGTGCATTACCACCACAAGCTTGTAGAGACTAGCACAAAAAACCAGGCAGCCTTCAGAAACAGCTGTGACATGGCCTGCTTGTTCTTTTAATGCGTCACGATAAAAGTCATTTTGTCTGAGGTGGCGGTTTTACTGCCTTAGCTACCCTAAAGGTCAAGAAAAGAAAGTGGGGCTAAGTGCGGAAAGAAAGAAGTTAAACAGTTCAGCAAGAATAATGATAAGACGAGAAGCAGAGAGTTGATTCTGGAAGAGCTTTTGGACAAGAGAATTTGGACAACATACACTTGACCTTAAGTAACACCAGGCCTCAGTGGAAACTGCAGCATTTGAAAATGTATAGACACTGCAATGATTAGGACCACTTGGGGACTGATTCCCTGATCACTCAGTTCAATCACCCTCGAAGTCTCCAAATGTTCTCTGCAAGTACCTCTGCTTTGGTTTCTCCCCCCCCACCTCCCCCTTCTCTACCCCCTCTCATTCCTGCCATTCAATGGTTTGGTTCCCTCAGGCGGTCAAAACAAAGATAGACTTTGTCTGCTTTGGTCTTGCCGACTCCTTTGATTGGAATCCGTGCAGATGGCTGCGTGTGTAAACTGCACGTGGGAGGGGAGAAGCGCTTGATGTCTAGACACTGCCACTGACTTCAACTTCAGGCTCCTTGGCAGCAAGTACGTGTTCTTCCTCTGCTAAAATCTCCCGAGCATGCAGATAGGACAGCTGGGGCTGAAATGGGCTTGCAAATACTTTAGATGGGATGAACAGTAAACAAGTCTCTCATGATAGCACACCAGAACTTGCTTCTCCCTCACTGCTAACACTGACAAGACTCAAACTCTAGAGGTGTAGGAATCCAGCACGCTCCTTTGCAGTCACCACAGTGATGACATCTTCACTCTTGGGCTGCAATTCCACATCAATTAGCTAACATAACTGTTCCTGGATCAAAGATCGGATCAGCCTTTGAAAAAATAAAGGGAACAGACACTCTGCCACACCTGAGCAGGTGCCAACCTTGACTTCGCAACTACAGAAGGTGGTACACCACTAAATATACATGCAAGGGGCAGCTCTTCTGTGTAACTACTGAGAACCATTCCTTCTGTACAGTCCCTATCCAGCTCCATAGACCATATAGTCCTAGCAGGAATGAGCCATTGCTAAAAAATGTGGTACAAGCCTTGCAGCCATTGCCAATATATTTCACCATATTCCTGTGCAAGGCACAAGAGCTTTCCATATCTGAAATCTCCCCTGAAACATCTGGAGATCTTCTTACACTCACCAATGTCAAGGACTCTCTGTTTAGCTGTGTGCTGCCGGGAATGCCAGTACTTCCAATACTTCAGCTGTTCATCTCTGTTTTTATCCTCACTGAAAACAACCATGACCACACTCTAGAAAAACAATACCAAAGTCACATTAGTTAAAATAATTAATAGTCAGGAACATAAAAATTAAAATCTCCCATATGCCTCTAATTCTGATCCAGTCACCACTCTCTCCTGGTACTTTGGTCATAGAAGATTGCTGGGTTTTAATCGGTCCAATACTACAATGTACTTAAAGACTTAGGGCAGAAGAAATGCAGTTGTAAAATAATGCAAGGCCCAGGATTATGTTCTTGATAGTCCAAATAAAATTTAATCATATTCTTGGTTTTAAAGAGTCACCTTCACTGGCTAAAGGTAGGACATTTCCAGTTTAGCATACACAGTCCAAACACCATTCTTGGGAACAGGACTCTTGCATACGCGTATTTAATGACAAACTCAGTGCAACTATTTACTGAGTTTTGCTGAGGTTTTCAATTCACATTCTGAATTCCCTTTGTTAAATTGTGATTCAAAGGAAACAGATTGAATTTTTATGCAAAATTTTATATACGCAATATTAGGCTTTTTGAAAAAGCCCTGCTGAAGGCAAGCAAAACAACACAAAACAATGAAAGAATGATCATACCAGTTAAAATTAAGTGAAAGCAAATCACAGAGAACAAAAACTTCACTTTTAAATATGCTGTTCTTCCTTTAACCCTGAGACATTAAGTACAAAAAGCCCACCATCAAAACGTTTTATAAGCTGAGGAGCTGCATCACAATTGATTCATGATCTGTGTCCCTCCACACAGTCACCATCATAACCCTTCACGTACTCTGTGACCTTCTGCATTCCACCTATAAGAGCTGAACACCATCACCACATCTTCCATGTCTACCTAGCCTCTCCATGGGCACAAGGCAGTACACACTGTGGAGGAGTCCTGAGTTATGCCTGTACAGACTGGCTGGACATCAGGTGTGTGTGGCTGGCCAGCCTGTGCACTAACCAGAACAGGCCGTGCAGACTAGCATTTCCACCAAGGACAGCACTAATGTTTTCCCTCTGTGAGCCACTTGCAGGGAACTTGGAGAGGTTTAACACTTTCAAAACCTCTTGCCTCTCTGTTAGCTTTGGATGGAACTGGCAATAAATTCAACAGTCACTTGAGTAGGGCCCTGGCAAACAGAACACGATTCTGAAAGCTGCACATGGTTTCACAATCTTCTGTCAACTACATCCTCCAGAAGGATGTGGTCTCACCTCTCCTTCATAATTTCCACCCTTCTGCTGCCACAGCTTCAAAACTCATGTGGCAGTGCACTGAACCAGGCATATGAGGACTGGTTTTCAGTCAGACCAGTGAGCTTCTGACTCCTGTTTCAGCTCTACAAGTGTAGAGCTGGAACCACAAAATGGGAAGCAATGGGTGGCAGGGAAAGAGATTGTGCAGCAACAGAGAAGTCTTACATCAGATTCAGCCAACAGCCTCATGTCCTCAGGAAACAAGGCTAAAAATTAACTGCTAATTCAGGTTTCCAAATCACTGCCTCTGTTTAGGAAGAATCTCTCTAAACTTCATGTATGATAGAAACATAGGGTGTTGTCTGCTTCACTGCTCACATTGACTTTCATTGGTTCCTTCAACTAAAGACACAACATTTTCAGAGTACTTCATGTATTTGGAGGGAAACACTTTTGCAGCCTCATACATATTCAGCCCTGCCAGCTTCAGGGTAAAATTAACAGGGCTCATTGTTCATTCCAAGGTTGCTGGGTTAGGATTTGTCAACTCAAAAACATTACCAAGGAAATCAGGAGGCCTATTCACCAGGTAAATGCTGCTGAGTACACAAACTGCAGTTCTACCCACAGGATCTAAGATGCAAATCATTCATTTTATTACAGTTCTCAGTGAATATCAAGTGAAAGCTCACACTTATGCAATGAAAATGATTTAAAATTTATGTCCCAAAGGATGGATTCAACTTTTCACATTTTCTGAAATGCACTGGAAAGCATCTGATGAAGTGCACCAGTGAGCGAAGATGGACTACACAGTAGATGTGGCAGATCTTGGACTTCTTTGCTTTCATCACAGCAGTAAGTTCACCAGTGTCAAGTGTAGCACCTGTGTAATCGCCATTCTGCCAAACCATAAACTGAGGCATATATGTATATCATTAACTCGTAAGATCACACTCTGAAAAAACTGGACAGCAAAACATTTGTTACCACCATCAATATGGTTCTCTTCCACCTTTACATTGAGCATGAGAATAAGCTTGCTCTGTCCTTCCCCCAAGAAAAAAAAAAATTAAAAGCCAATCAACCACAACTACATTTATCTGCATTCCCACCTAGGAAAGAAATGGGACTATACCCTGACTTTGCTGATGGGGTGCCGGAAGCATTTGTTGTCACCCGTCTCACTCAGTGTGATGGCGTAGAACTGTCCTTTGTTCAAGTAGGTCATGGGTCCCTCCCCTTGCTTTTGACGCAAAGACTTGGTAGCTTCTAGGGTATACTGAAAAGTGCTGCTGAAAAGACAAGGAGAGAAACATGCACAAGATCCATATCACTGTCTCCTTTTATTATGTAATTGCATTGTATAAGGCATAAGAAGCTAATAACAAAATTCCAGGAAAATGTCACATGGCAATTTAAAATTGCAATTTTCTTTTTTCGACTTCATCAGATCCCGCAATCAAGCATAAAACTATCTGTTTTATGAGACTGTAAGTCTCTTGGATCAAAGGCTAGACCTGTACTTTCTCTGAAAGGAACCATTATGAAGTATAAGACTCTGTACCCCACAATGATAGTGTCAATTACCAGGAGGGGACTCAGTATGACTTGCAGGAAATCATCAACTCCACAGACATTTAAACTTAGAAATGTTGCAGAAAGAGAAATAAATAAATAATTTTTTAAAAACTCCAACCAGAATAAAACATGTTGCAAAAGATGGACACAGAATGGAAAGTCCAACTGCTACTTTCAGCACAGTTCAAAGAAGGAATACAAAGAGAAGGGATAGTAAGTTCATTTGTTTGAAGACAACATGCAAATCAAGGTTTTTATAAGCTTTCTTTTCAAAATTAGTCAGACTGAATGAAGTGCCTACATTTAGCTTTATCTTCAATCGAGTAACCTCCCGTTAGAGAAATGTCAGGGAAAAACAGTTTGCTCTTGTGCTGAAATTTTAGATCTTAAAAAGACCCTCCTTTCACAGAAGAACTTTCCAACTTCAAAGCAGTTCTCAAACCATGAAAAGTTAAGGTTCCATTAACTAGTGAACTGTTAGCTGGAAACAATTCTCACTGAGCCTCTTCAGCCACCTCCTCCAATAATGGGCTTGAACAATAATCCAATAAAAATGATGCCTGCAGCTCCTCACATTCTCTTAAACGCAAATAATGTTGATCTTGGGAAAAAAAAAAAAAAGAAATCTTTTTTCCAACTGCACAGGAACCTTAATGCAAGGAATCCTCATGAACTGGAAATACAGTGGAAGTATTGTCACAAAGGTCCTAACTCAGCAAAGTGTTTAAGCAGTGCCAGAGCAGAACCAAAAGGAGGAATACGTTGGTCCAAACAATAGTGTATCCTTAACTTTCTAATTCAAGCAAATACTCTGGATCATCATATTACTGCCATAGCAAACAGAAATAAAGGGAAAACAAAAAATATCTTAACTATCCAATGGGAAAAAACCTACAACAAAATATCTAATTAATAATTATATTTAAATCCCCACTTGAAGAGAAGGTAGAAAAACCCAACAGATCCAGTCTTTCCATCCCAAACAAGCTGCAGACAGTTTAGTATCAATTATTCAGTTTAGTAGCAATCATTCAATCAAATGAAGACAACTTCTAAGTGTTTCTTAGCTTGTAAATTGAAATCCAGTCATTTTCCTAGTTGCTTAAAAGCTACAAATCAAAGCAAAACTAAGGTACAAAGCGAACACTCATCTATACCTATCCAACCTACCAATGGCAGCACTGGCACTTCCATGCAATCAGCTGCTGCCACGGTGAAGACTCTTGCATGCAAGAGGGAAGGCAGTGCAAAGGCACCGCCGTCCCCTCTGCTGCGGCGTGTGCTGGCACAGCCCCTCTGTCCCAAGCGCAAGGGCAACAGAGGCACTGCCGACACCGGCAAGCGGGGACCTGTCTGAGGGGACGGGAAGAGCTACATCACCAGCGCCGCAGCCCCAGCATCCACCCGGCTGCACCACTTGCCCCACAGATGGACCGCCCATTAGAGGTAGGGGCATGGCCTCGATTCAGCATCACACAAAGGAAAAGCAGGCTGTTTGCTCAAGACCACTTCATGACACACATCAAAACACACTGAGAGCCCTGGGAGATGTACCTCAAAACCTCACACCAGACAGAAGAAATAACGAGGATGTGCGCTGAGAAGGGTTTAGAATGATCAAAGTTAGACACACACAGTGCCTTAAGAGAACTGCCTACGGTCTGCTACGGGCTGGTCTTCTGCTTCCTGGCATTCTGTATGTTTCAGCCAAAAAATGTAAATCCCAGACACATTGCACTCAGCCTGTTTTGGAGCCTCTGTGTAGTACCATTTGAGAGTTTTCTTCTTGTTTCCAGTGGGCAATCAAAGCATGCCCTAGAGCAGAAAGATTAATCTCACTCTTAAAGCTTATTGAAGTCACTTGTATTATTATAATACTATTCTGAACCTTCACCATGAGTCTCAACTAAACCCCTGTGTAGTCAACTATGGGATCTTCTAGCAAACTTCTAATTACTTTCATATTCACCACTTCTTTTTTCAATCTGAAATTCTCATTTCTGAGCCTTCCACTTCCAAGTAAACTAAATACAGCTTTTCTGGGAGTTTTCTTAGTGTATATTCAAAAGTTTGATTCTTAACATGACCTGGGTCTTAGCATGGAAGACTTAAATGTGTGAGAATTGTTAACACCACCAATTCCTCAGGATTCAATTTTACAAATGTTCAGTATAGTAAGTGAGCAGCCTTTGCTAAATATCTGTTTCCTATCTTCTGCCTATATAATGACTCAGTTCTGAGCTCACTGCAGTTAATGATTGTTTTAACATTCTTCAGAAAAAATATCAAGCTGTAAGGAACCTTCACCACAGTTGCAGTCATTTGCCTAATCCACAAAAACTACGTAGGCATGTTCCTGTTTCTAAAGTGAGAGTAATCTCTCAGATATAAACAGAACCATTCACAAGCATGAAATGAAGCATCAGCTTAAAAACTTTAGTGATTACAGTCTTTGCTAGATAGAGGGACTCTGCAGTGTTTGCCCATGCTACATACACATTTTTCTGTGCTTAGGGAGAACATTATTCCTTTCAAACTTCAGTTTTTGAAGTTTTTCGTGAAGCTTTTCAGCTGTCCTGGATATTTGACTTGTGCCATCCTGAAAAGATTTTTCATGACCTGGCTGCCAAAGTTATGCTCTTTTACCTGGGGAACCTCTCAACAGTTTTCATCTTGCATATCTCAGGAAGGCTTCAGAGGAGTTAATAATTTAAAACCATACGGAGGGAAGGCAATAGGTGAACATATAAACTGGCCAGATCCAAGAGCTAACAGGAGCAAGAGAATAAGGGGAGACTGGTGCTTGCAGCACCAAGGGAGCCCTGCGGGTACCCCAGGGTGAAGAAAGGAAGGGTGGGAAGCAGACACAGCCAGCTACTCCTCAACACATTGCTGCCTGATGCCAGTGAACACATTGCAGAGCTTATGCCATACCTTGTTTGTTCATAAATATATTCTTCAGCCCCCACTGACACACTCCGATACTTCTGAAAAATAAGACCATTTAAATACTATTTGATACAATCGAAATGCAAATACCAAGAGAAGTGTAAATATGTTTATATAAAGACAACTTAGAGGAAACCATCAACCAATTAAAACTCAAAATACCTAAAAACTGAAATGAATATTAGCATGCTAGTCACATTTTATATGAAGATTAGAGGTTGACATTGTAAAAAACACACAATTTACTTACCTAACCTCAAAGAATTTGTTTATACTATAAAGAACTAAGCACAGCTAAACAATAAAATGAAAGAGATGAGAATGGTATATTTATGTAATTGTTAAAATTGAAACCAAAGAACACAGCAAGCAATTGACCAGAGTGTTCATTCCCACAATGATCTATAAACTCAGCACTCCTTCAGTATAACACAACTAAGTCACCCCATAAATGCTTCGAAACCATTTCTAAATATGTATTTATGTTTTTAAGTATTAGAGCAAATTCAAACCCAGTACTTCAGAAATACTTTGCAACTACTTACGAAAACTAGTAAGAACAGCTGCATTCCTACTAATTTAGCCTAAGTTCCTTTTTGGTATGTTTTGACAGTTTACCTTATGGTCTCCCCACACTTGCTTCATCCAGCTGTGCCTACACTACAGCGGCTGGAGAAGCAGTCAGAGCACAGCCAGGCAAAGCACATCCTGGGGTTTGGGCAGCTGAGAAAAACCAAAGGGACAGGCTCAGTGCTGAGTGAGTCTGCAGCATGGTGGCAAAGCTCTTCCTGCTCCAATGCCACATGCATGTGAACACCTGGGGTTAGAAGGCCACCAACAGTGGCACACACCTCACCTAACAACTATGGCTGGGGACCTAAATTAATTGTCCAGTGTCTCTTGTAAAGTTAATAGAGGAGGTGGAGATGGAGAGGAGTCAGTGCACCTAGAAAACCACTCCACCCACTTTTGGCAAGCAGATTTGAACTGATTCCTTCTCCACAGACTGCACAGGAAGCCTAGATGACAAGTACTGCACCCTGTTCTTAACCAATAATTTTAAAAACATGTAACAATATATTACCATTTTAACAAAATTACTATAACACAGAATTTGGGATGCAAAGTCAATATATAGATGTAAAGTTCCTTTTTACGTCCAAATTTTAACAAAAGTTTGCATGTTTGACAGCTCTCTGCACAGAGCAGATGGACTGTTTGGGAACCTCTCAGCAGCATGTCCCAGAACAAATCAATGTAGTGGAATCACTCTGCTACAGCACCCCAGGGAAAGCCATGAGTATGGTACCAGGAGAGCCATTTACCAGTAACAACTAAAAATAGCCAAAATAATGTGATTTGATAATGCAGAGCAATGTCTCTAACCTGAGGTTTGATCCTACTGATTTTACATTGGGAAGCTAGATTTCTTCATTACTTATTCATTTAGTTGACCTACATATGTTCTATACCTGAAAACAGATTTCACCCACAGACATCCTGGATCTATGCTGCTCATGGAGACAATGTACTTTTCTATAATACATGTACACAAACACACAGTAAATTTCTCATACACTCAATCAGGGCAGCTCAGCCTTAATGTAGCTTGCCTTGTACTCTTGTTACATTTACAATTTTGTGAAGTTGGGAGAAGAAAAACCCTAAGGGAGTTTTATCATCTAATATCTCTAATTATTTGCAGAGGTACTGTCAGCTTTAAATAGTGTTTACCTTTCCACGTTTCCAGCTTGTTTGCATTATTATGCAGCGGGCAAAAGCAGCCAGAGGGTACTCACCATACTAAAGTTCACTGTAAAATTACTTTGGCTCAGCATAACTAAAATAGTTAGAGCTCTCCTTGCCTTTTTTCTCCTCATTCCTGTACATATACATGCTGTTGTTCCTTGCCTGTTGAATTCTCTATCCCCTCTATTAGTCTAATTCCACTACTTTTTCCACACTCACTTGTGTTGCAAACTAGAGCTTAGTGCAACAAACAGCTTCTGAATAAATTACTTGGGTTTATTCAGCTGCAGAGGCTGTTGCTACTCATTTGCATTTTCAAAAGCACACCTAGAATTTCCCTGTTACAAAGCGACCGCTATTTCTTACTGTTATGAATAGGTCTGAATGCAGATCTTGTTAATGGTAAATAAATATTCTTACAGAATGACAACTATCTTCTATTTGACACAATATTCCAAAGACAAAGACAAAAAAATTAATATTTATTATTCTTAAAATTTTCAATAAACATCTTTAAAATTGTCTTCTGAAATGCCTCATGATGCACAGACTGATAGGAATACAGCAAGGAGTAGAAATTTGTTGAAACAAGCATCAGTATTCTAATGGCTCTTGTGGACAGTTCAAATCTCCTTATCTTGTTTACCAGCTCAAATATCCTTATCTTGTTTACAGCTTTTTATTGAGTTCTTAGATGCTAATTTGAGGTGAAAAACTTACTTCTGTTCCTCCATCTTTGAAGGTGTCACTGTAGGTACTGTCAGGAGTACTGCGCTGATCATCTTTCAGATAATTTGTGTGGGGAGCAATGTTGGACACTTCGTATGGTTCAAAGATAACCCCTCGGTGCTCCTCATTTTCTCCTCTTGCATAGTGTGTTTGTGGGGTCATAAAAACAGGGGTGAATTCTTCTGCTTTAACCACAGTCACTGCGGTCCCTGTGATGGGTGTTGAGCTCCCAGACACATTTGTGTTGTATTCCCTTTTGGACGACTCCAAAGGATCTTGGTTCAAGGAAAGATTAACTGGCACTGTCTTCAGGACTTGCACACGGTTCTCTCCCCCACTTAAGTTATTCTGAGCTTCCGTGGTATTAAGACAATTTCTGTGAGACAAAACCAAAAATGTTATGAACTGTCCTGATAGAGGAAATATCTTCCTTAAATAGCTTAATCGTCTTAGATGTCAGGGAAGGAGATTTTTCAGTTCTGATAAGCCACTGCCATAAGGAGTAATACTTTAACAAGTACTAGGCAAAAGAAGTTGTGAAGCAAGTAGAGAGGTCCAGAGCTCTTTAATAAATGGGGAAAGAGAACACATTTGATTTGACTTGTTACAATAAATTCTGGGTATCCAGGGTTGCTCTTGCTTTCTTATAATTTGGATGCAAAATCAATCCAGCAGTGCAACAGCCTTTAGACATAAAATAAGAATAAAGAGTAAGGTAAGGTATGGATTACTCACAGTAGATATTTTGCACATGAAATAGGCAGAATATCAACAGCAAAATTCATATGCTGATGGCATGTTCTTTCAGGCTGCTGACAGGCCACTACTGTTTGCTTAACTCTGGTACCAATGCTCTTTTAAAAGGGCAAGCCCAAGAATCTCATTGTGGCAGAGTAGATCAGTAACTACAGTGGCTGCAAGGTAACCTCAGCAGCATTCCCACATTTACCCACAGTTGCTGTTGAAAGCAATCTGATTGCTGATAGTAGTTGCACTTACATAAAATTGTTAACTCATAAAACTTTTAGTAGGTATAACATTGCTTTGTTTCAACCCAGGAGAAATGCTCTGACACTACAGTTCCTCTCTCCTGGCTTTCCACTGAAGGCCAGTTTTGTCAATCACACTCAATTTAAGAATTTCTCTGGTATGCATAGAGGAAAAACCATCCCACAAAAAACATTTCATAGCCTATTTTGAAACAGTAAATTTATACTACTACCTATGGAAACACTCACCTCATGAACAGCTAGTGGAGACCATCTAAGGCTGTCACAAATTAGCTACATTGAAATAAACCTTGTGTAGCTCATCTGCATCATAATTTTATATGGAGATACCTTACAGTATGTAAAAATTTCATTTTTTCTACAAAAATATGCTCTTTCTTTTCTGCAAGTCTTAGTAGGAGGCAGCTTCCTTTGACTCAAGTCATTTTTAGCCTACAGAGAAAAGCAGAAATCTGAGAGGAGTGAGAAAAATATTCTAAGCAAATCATTTTGAGAGAGTTAATTTATTTGCTGGGCAGACCCTAAGTTATGTTAAAAATAAGACTCTATAAATGAGGTTACTGAGATCAAACTACTCACTTTTTGCTCTACAACAAGAAAACAAAGAAAACCAGCCAATAGCCAACTGTCAATATAATCTGATTTTACTAATCTCAGCAGCAGCAGCAAAACAACACCACCAAACACAAACAAATAGTGAAACTCTCTGCTACTCCACAAACTGCATGTTTGAGAATACTATCCATTTTTTTCTAATCAATAAAAACTAAAAAGGAGTAAAATGTACTTCCCAAAACAGCCTTCATTCTTTTAACTTTTGAAAGAAAAACATAAACTCCTCAGGCTATCACAGTTCCTTCAGTTCACAACTGATCAACACTTTCAGTAGCTGGGTGTATGATTTTGAATAATACTGTACCTTTTATCTTGGTCTTCTTGATTATCACTCACTTTGTTAACAGACAACAGCCTTTTATCTCTGGGAACCTGAGAACAACACCAGGCATGGGGTCAGGTAAATGCAACTGTCAGGCATTTGCAGCTTCAGACTGCTCTACTGCAACAACTAGAATAATGTAACTGTCAGTGTTGTCTAGTTCACAGATGCCAGGAGCTGTTTTCCTTTGGGAGACTGATTGTGAACAGAAGGAAAATTTCCGAAGAGAAAAAATGGAGAAATTGTTTTCTTTTCTAGTTCTTGGGCACACCAGTCAGGAGCAAAGCTCTCTTATTTATGTCCTATCTTTTGAATATTAAGCTAGGCCGAGCTATCTCAAAATCAAAGTTCATATTATTCCAAACACACACACACTTTTCACTGAATAAAACAAGATGAGAAGGAAGATAAGATGCTTTGGTGAGCTCTGCACTGAGACCATTTCAGCTCAGACAAAAAAGGCTTTACAATTAAACCATAAGCACCAGCTAAGTCCTCCTGTTAGAGAGCAGCCTGGAGAGTGTAGGACTCCTACCTAGGGAAAGTTTGTGGATCTTTCTTTCCTAGTATGGGGACAGGTCAGGGCATGCTGGTATGTCATCAGAAACACTGACTTCTGCTTTGCTGATTGCATCAACATCTATGAGAACTAAAAACCCAGTCAAGTCTGGCCCGTTGACAGACTCAGAATTGGCACCAAGTGACTTAAAAGACTTGTATTCCCACATACTGGTTTCCTGACACCAGCACAGATCTGAAATCACCAAGGGCAAAGTTGCTGCCATGACCATTATTTTTCTTTCTTGCTGAACCAGCAATTTGGGAGCTAAAACTTCTGATCTATCTTTTGCACAAGAAGACATATCCACTCCACCACAGCAATTAACTCGGGATTAAAGAGCAAGAATAGACCTAAGAATGGGCTAAAGCCATGCTTTTTGTCTTTAAATACTTTAAAGAAATATCAGAGAACTATCTGACTTTAGAGGAAAAACAGTATTACAGAGCACTAGAGTAGCCAATGATAACATCAACTATACCTGCAAGACAGCAGCAGTCACAGAGTTCTAACCAGAGTCTTTCTTTCATTTAGGAACATCCCCCTTCTCTATTAAGCATTCTGCTGGTTAAAAAACCTCCTTCATATATTTTTGAACTGGGATAAAAGCCACAGTTTACATATGTTGATTCCCCTTTTAAGATTATATATTTATCTTTGAATGAGGGTCTATGTTTAGGTAAATATCACTACAGGAAAAAGGAAAAGTTAAAAAAAACCAAACAGTTAAATTCAAATAATTCCTCCTGACTGGAAAAAGTCCTTTAAAAATATTATCCAGCATGTCAGAACAAATGAGCCAGATAGTAAATAAGGACAATTCAAGAGTTTGGTGTGCTGGAAGTCCTCTATACTTCCACATTACAGCACAGAGGTTAAATTTTAAGTTTCTGTTTGGGAATATCAACAGGAGTTATAATTTCTTCTCTATTTAAGACAAAAATAGTTATGATTGAATGCTGGAAATGGCTTTGAGATGTTAATCCCACCTTATTCCATCTGAACCCCAAGTCTTTTGCAACTGCCTGGAACAAAGAACAGACATGTCTTTTAGAACATGGTTTTGAGATGGCTATTTTCTGGTTTTATTATAAAAATCCATTAGATTAATGAACTGCTGCATAGAAAGGTAATACTAAGACAGAAGTCAATACTCCAGATGCTCATACACATTCTGAATTTTATGAATCCATATTAATTTCACAGACTCTGGCACTGTGGTAACTATGTCAAACAGAGAAAAGGACATTTTTTCTTTCTCAGTGGGAGAAGTTTTCTCTACTGACAACAACAAAAGCAAGGAATGTCTTGAAATATTATCAGCAAAGTAATTAAAACAATATTTAACCATAAGGTTGGCATATGGCATCTTGCCTAGAGCCCCTTCTCCTGAACACTCAGTGTCGGAGAGATTAAAAAGAGGAGTCCATTCTTTAAAAGCACTTATACTAACAAATACTAAAAGCAAAGGCTTTTAATTTCCATTCCTGTTACTTCTTCATTAATTACAAGGGGACCTGGCATTGCTGTGCTGGCTTTCACAGAATATCATCTGTCCAAAGCAGCCATAGCTGACTTCAGGGGTATGGAGGTTATTCATTTCACTCTAACTATTTCATACTTCAGTGCTTGGGAAGCAACGCTGATTCTGTTTGCAAAGTACCAAGGGGTCAGCATGGGTTTCAGAGTGACATTACACAGAGATGCATCCTGTAGGACTCTAATTTTCTAATTTCAGCAAAAATCTCAAATGCAGCTTTACCTAAACACTATAAAATATATATATATATAAAAAAGATGTTATCAAAATGGTATGTAAAGCCTGGGGTTTAGAACATGACAAACTGAAACTGCATCAGTGCTTTTCCTGTAAATTGACTTAGAGCTCTGGCTCTGTGTCCAGCTCCATTTCTGTCCTGCAAACCTCCAGTGCAAGGGCTAGACCTCACTGTATGTTTGTATACAGCCTACTGCTATCATTATACAAACAAAAATAACATGGGAAACTGTCAGATGAGAGATACTCCAGTTAAACAGCAAACTAAAACATGTGTGGAATGAACCGGAAAAGCAGACAAACCTACATATGGACAAGGCCTCCCCTTTCACACTTTTTAAAGAATATTTCAAGTATCATCCAATGTTCTTGCAAAGGAAGAGGAAAAACACTATGCTCAAAAAGAAAACATGGTAGAAAACTTAATATGGGAATTCTGATATTGTTTTTCTCTCTCCAAAACTAAATACATCAAAACTGTTTCAGACAGTCTTCCTACAATGGAATGGGTGCTTGACTGAAATATTAGAGAGAAAACAAGATGCAGTGACTTCTGTCTTTAAAAACTGGCTCTTTTGATGCCTCTTGGAGTGGTCCCTGCTAGGGCAGCAGGGAGGGATAATGACAGAGTTACCTACTTTATAATAGTCATACAATAGGCCAAGAGCAGCAGCACTGTCCTCATCACCATTTATGCTCATCATAGCCTTGGTAGCTGCTGTTAGGGGATTCTCCAAATACGACTTCCAGGCTTCATCTTCACTGGTGTAGGCTCGTCTGGTGTTGAATGAAGTGTCATTTGGCACTAAGGCCACAAGTCGCTTGTTACTGCATAGACAGGAAGAATAAAATTGTGATCCAGAAAGGATTACTTTATTCACAAGGCACGGTAAAAAACATCAAATAGCTCAATTAAAGTTATATGATTACATCAAGCAAGCATCTCTGTATTACACTTGGTGACATAAATATGTATCAGTATTAGGTATCTTCAGTACTTAAAAAAAATTTAAATGCGTGCAGATCTTGTGATAGTAATTCAAATGTATTTTTACTAATATACGGATAGAGATACCAAAATATTTTAAAATTATTTGGAAAAAAAATGAAGTAACAATATAAAAGCATTTGGCTCCAGTATTTTTGCTACATGTACACTTGATTAGGGAAAAAAAAATCCAACATTTAACTGACATAAGACATGAGTGAAAAACAAGAAAAAGCATCTAATACTAATCTAAGGTTCACCTAAACAGAGCGTAGTTCAGTATTTTTTAAGTGGGTACACCTTAAAATTGAGCTATTCTCTGCCTTTAGAATTCAATTTGTCAGTAATTTCAGAGTTTTCTGTAATAGGACATAAGCAATAGGTTCAGTGGATGTAACAGAAGTCAACATATTTGGTCTCAATTCACACTTTATCACTCACCGCATATGGTTATAGACACACGGTAACACACACAAGACCGTTAGTGAGTGGGATTTGCAGCAAAGCAGTTTCCTCCAGCCTCAAAGTGGTACAAACTGACCACTGCCCGTGTATGCTGCGTGAGAAGCTGCTGCACCACAGCTATGGCTGAAATTTCCAGTATAATGGAAACATAAATGACAATAATAGCACCTGCTTTTGCAACTGTTCAATAAACTATTGATAAAAGAACTACGTAAAAAAAAAAGTTGCAGGCCTATTACATAAGATAGTAGGCAAACAGATTAGGCAAAGGAAATACTGGAGTGAGGGGGGTGCTGCTTCTTGGGTGTTACAAGAGCCATCATCAAGAATTGTGGCTCAGGTTACAAGGATCACAACCAAACTTTTAACACATTACACCTCACAAACTTGAAAGCTGCAGAGATGGCAGAATAACTAAAAATACCAACTTAATTGGTAAAACTAGTAGTTATTCCTGGTGACCTTCATAAAACACTTTTTGCTATCTCCTACATAAAAGCCAGTTCAGTAGTCAGTCTCCTCTTTCTGCTCTGCCCTACCTGCACCGGTGCCAGCTCCACAGATCTAACCCAACCAACTGCTGCTGTTGCACAGAGAGCGGCATTCAAACTGTGCAAACAAGACTTTTATTTGTTTTCAGAAATAGGATTTGATAAAAGCACAACTGAACCCACGCAGTAAATGCTCTTGGATGCCAGGAGCATGCCTTGCTTGGCCCCCAAGCTGCAGTGACCAGCAGAAGGCTGAAGGCTGGGGCTTCGCCAGAACTCTGCTGTGGTGCAAGTCCAACCTGCAAAGTGCGTGCTCCAGTGTTTAAGGAAGAGGAGGGGGATGGTGGAGATTATAATCTCTATGGTACAGAGCACTGTTTACAAGTTTCTTTATTTAACGAAAAACAAAATAATCCATCTGGTACAAAGCACAGTTTTATGAGCTCTGTGGGGGAAAGAGCATTTCATAGCTTCATATCAGAAAATACAACCAACTACAGTACCAGTTCATTTTTCCTTTCATATAAAATAACTGGATTTTTTGAAACTTCCTTTTTTTTTTTTTTTTGAGGACCTTTCTGCTGGGCCTTTTGCTGAAGATTTTTGTCCCTCTTGTTTCCACATATACATTTGTGTTGTTAAGAGGTTTGCTTCAGCAAGTGAAGCTGAGCATAAATTAGGAGCCCAAGGAAACACAGAGAGAACTGCTAGATCCGCTTGCCTTTTCAATACCTTATTGTTAGCAACTCAAATCAGATTTGCAACAGCCCTGCTGTTTGTGCCAGAGGTAGCTGAATGCCTTTTTCCACTCTGGAGTAGTCAATTCTCCCTGGCTCAGAGGCAATTATTCCAAGCAAGGATTCTCCTTTCCTCAACAAAGCTCCCCTTCAGCTAAATCCAGGCTGTTTCATCATATGGGCGGCTGCCCATTGCAATGCACAAAATCCCGCCCGCCCTCCTTCCTGTAGCAATCTTCCCTTACAATCAATAACTGCCTTTTGTTACCTGGAGCACTCACAGCCGTGCAACTGTCATAAATGATTTATGAGCACTGCAGTCAGACAGCAAGATCCCCTTAAAAACACACCTTCTAAGACTTGGGCTGTGCCTGTATGTGAAAATGCTGGAGGGGAGGAGTCAATATCTGCTGCTCTAACTTAGTCAAGATGATCTTAAAGAAATGACCCGAGTGCAGTCTCTCAGAGGTGCATATATGATTGTATTGGGGAGAACCCACATCAAAGGGGATAAATGCTCTAGAAAAAGCAACTCGGTAAGTAAACAGTTGCAATGGTTGGAAAGGCATAGATGCATAGACCCAGAGCCTTCCCAACATCTCTCCAGAGCATGTTTTCTCTAAAACTCAGGTTTTCACATTTGAAAACAAAGTACCTGTCTCCTCTGCCTTGAGAGATGGTCTGAAGCATAATCAACTGGCACGCTCATTGTGTTTACTCTGCAAACAGACTGAAACAATAGCACTAAGAAAAATAAAAAACTTCCTCATCACCCCTATCCCTGTAATCAGCTCTGTGGGAGGTTAATGGTCAGAGCTAATTATCATGATTTAACATAGTCAATCATTTCAAAGATTATAGCCAAAGCAGTCAGCCAAAACAATAGGGCTCACCTAAAGAAAAGTTCTCTATTAAATAAGGTCGTTTGGATGAGAGAGAGAGTTTCTCCGAAGAAATGAGACTTGTGTATGCACACACATTCCTTTTTGCACAACTGCTGAACCTCCTGGACGATTTCAGCTAAATGTGACAGAGGGGTAGCAAAGTCCTCCATAACCAGAGGAGATAAATACATTATATTTTAATATATGCCAAGAAAACCCAACATGTTAAGTGAGCCTCTACACAGATAAGTTCCCCTGGTCTTGTCAGTCATCCTTCCATGCCAGGACAACCCCAGCTGCTCCAGCTGTGATGACAGCTGGCAGCTGCTTGGGAGGAAAGTGACTCTGGTGGCACCTGGACCGTGTGGAAGACAAAGGGTGACACCTACAAGTAACAGCAATCCCACTGTAGAGCTGCTCTGACCATCCCAGCTGAATGAAAAGCCTTATTTGGAGCCTGCAATTAGCAAATCCATAGATCTGTGGATCTTATTAAAAGCTGCAAATCCATCAATGACCGCATCCACCAAGAATCACACACTTAAGGAAGAAAGATAGGCCAAGACTGCAAAACTCCCATTCAACCTGAGCAGCAGCACCAGCAAATACCTGTTGTAGCCCCAGTCATGTCTAAAAAGCTGCTGAAGAGTACAGAACAACAGCAACTCCACCTGTGCCTATTCTTCACCTGGGCCAGCCCACCACCCCTCTATCTGGGAATTAGGATGTACGCTAACCAGAACACAGCTGAGAGGGACACACTTGTACAAGCTGAAAGCACACCATCATTTTATCATGGAGAAAAAGCTTAAGAACTCAGGATACATTGTGTCTAAAAAGTAAATGTTTCCTTTCAAGCTATCACTTGCGCTTCACATGCATGCAAAATGTTTCCACTGTTTTATGTCAAACAGTAGTAAGTGTGAGAGAATGAAAGATATTTCTGGGGAATGGTCTAGCTAGGAGCTAGACTGCTCTGATACCAGAGCATTTACGTCAAGACTAAATTTCAGATGGCCTTTATTTTGTAAAATCTTTTTTTTCTCCCCACTGCTTAGTAGAGATTTTCCTGTTCATACCATCTGACGTGATTTGTGTGTTCTCATACGACATACATAAAATTTCCAGACTAACAGCAGCTATAGTGATTTTTTTTTTGAACTTTTAAAAAAATTAAGATTATGGAATTTTATAAAACCTATACAAGTGTAGTGTATAAACATAAAGATGTCCAAAACTTTGTTTCATTTCACTTATTGCAGTACAACAATGTAAATTGGTGAGGTACATCGTACTTAACATCAATAAATCAGCTAAATGGAAAGCACCAGCCTTACAAGCTCTTCCTCAGACTGAAGATAATGAACATAGAACAGCCAGCCCTTGGGGCTATAAAATCCTACTACAGGCAAATTCTCACCCAACTTGACACAATTTGTGAATGACTTTAGAGTGAATCAAATTTGTCCATTAACACACTCATGAACAGTGGTAAAAGGCTTGGTGATCAGAGCTTCCTTTTTATTCAGAAACTAGGTGTCCCGCCCACCAGTCTCTCAAAAGCAATTTTGATGCTCAAGAGCTTTCTTTTGAATTTGCAAAGTTCGAGCAGCCCTCAACTTCTCAGCTATAACTGCCACTGAACACAAAGCAGACTGATGCAGCCATGCTGCATCAAGTACATCTGCATCCTGCTCCATTATACGCTCAGCATTCCATCCTGATCCAGTGGGATCAGGACGGCACTAGTGGGAAAGAAAGCTGCTTCCTACCTGTCCCACATCTTTTGCCTGCCCAGGAAATTCAACCCTGAAATCCAAAGCACACTGTTTAAACTGCCCAAGGTGGGCATCTAGCCCAGGCACTTTCATTTTTTAGCTGCAGTTTTTTTTGACACTGCATTTGCTCTTAAAAAAAAAAAATTTTGCTCTTAAAAAAAAAAGTTACAAACAAGCTGCTCCATGAATATACCTGCAGATTTCTTCACCCCCTGACAATGCAGGAGGACTTTCCCCTCCCTGCAGAGGCTAGGTGCCAGATGGGAACACACAAGCGATGTGTGTGAGGCAGGAGAACGGGAGAAGTTCCAATTCCCAGGTTTCAGCCCAGGCCTGAGCCTGCCCATTCTTACACAGGTGAGATAAGAGCACCGGGCACTTCTGCACACATCCTCTGCAAACTGTTCCTTCAAGAGAAAGGATATGAGGCTTCGGTCCATACAGCTGTTATAAAGCATCCAGAAATTTTAGCACTAGTCAAACAACCGGAAAAGGCAAGACAGACTCATGTCACCCCCGTTCCAAGCCCAGCACATTAAGGCGATAGGGTTTTTATCACAAGCTCCTTGTTAGTTGCATGATAAGAAGGTGAACAGGGCAACTGTCCCCAATCTGGAAATGCTGGGAGAAACAAAAACTCTAAAACAAGATGCTAGCCAAAGCGACCACTTCTGCTGCACACAGACATGCATCACACACCATGTTGCATCCTGGTCTTTCCTCCAGTGCAAACTCAAAGAAATGGTGAACTTGTAGAACATCTGTGTTTCATTTGGTGTGACAAAAGGTACATGGGCATGCTCCAGACACATCCAAGAACCAGAAAAGAGAGCAGAAGTTCCTACTTCAGTTTCAACACAGCTAAGGAGGGCAGAGTATGATCATTTACAAACGTTTCAGTAGCTCTAAAATCCTCTGTAAGTTTATTTTACACTTACACAAATCATAGTTCAGCTATAAGACAACTATAAAACAGATCTAGAGCAGATGTTCGTGCAATTCACCTTAAAACTAATGCACATACATATGAATTCACGAAGTGAAGTACTATGACCATTTAAAATGCAGGACAGATTCCACAGAAGCAGCATAAGTTAAAGTTCAGATTCCAGATCATAAATTTCTGCCTGTGCTCATTACAGAGAAGTATAAATCAAAGCTAGTGCTAGTCCTAGTGCTTGAAACCAATTGTTTCAAAGATTCTAATGTTAGTTTTGGCCTAAGTTTACTACCTTCAGAACACTACTTTCCCTACACATCTAGTTAAAAACAAAACAAACAAACAAACAAAATACCACCAAAAACCCCAACAACTTGTGTGGCTCATTGCAAGTTTTGATTTATTTAGTTAAAAAAAAAAAAACCTTGAGACTCATCAGGATTTATTGCCAAAGGTATAATTAAATAGTCTGCAACACTGTTGTTTCAATTAGATAATGGGGTTCTGTTAAAACTACAAAGGAGCATAAACATTTAATGAACAGGAAAATTATGGCCCATGTGTCTCAGCATTTTGTCTTTCACAGCAGACAATCACATCATTCCCAGAAGCACAACAGATCTCTAAAATGTACTTAACCCAATCTAGTGACTATATAAATATACTAATGAATTGAGAGTGAAAGAAAAAAATCAAAGCATTTAGACCACCACGAAACAAAAAGGTAAGATACCAAGGAAAAAACTCCCTTAAAGAGGCTGAGTCATTTTCCCTTCTAATGAATGCAAGTGTGGGACTCTTGCAATTTTGGGACAATTACAGTTTTTGAGCACAAGACAAATCTGAACAAGATTACACATGTGAAATGACTAAAAGAAATTATTTTACCGTTACTAAACACTCTGAGAGGAAGTAAAATAATATATTAAGAATAGCAACAGTGAATGGCAAAACAGACTAGTTTAACAATTAGATGCCTAGTAGAAGTTTTATTTGTTTTTACTCTGAACCAAAATAACTTGAGCATGCAGTAGTGATAAAGATATTAAAACAAATCGGTGATTCATTAACATTGACAAAAAAATTATTATTAACTATGTCAAAACGGAAGTATGAAAAAGAAATCTGACACAAGGATTAAATACATACAACAAACACCTACTGAGGACCAGTTCAAGTAGGCAATTACTTACCCTGAGACAGACATTTTATACCTATGATATCAGACTTTTTTTTTGTTTCACTTGTAATTAAGTATTATTTCTACCAGACAATCTTTTGTTATTTGTGTACTAAGCCTGTTGCCTTTTTTTTTTTTTTTACCAAGACAAAAAGAGTCTCAAAAAAAGGGTAGGTTTCAGCACATTTGCAAAAAAATCTCTGACATCTCAAAAAATGAGAAAAACCTGAAGCTCACAGCTTTCATGCAGGAGCTGACAGAGTGGCTCAGAATTAGCAATTATTTAGCAGCTTCATAGCAGGCCACGCTGTTTCCCTAAGAAGCGTACTTGGAGTGTGCATAGCACCCAAAGTTGTTTTAGCTGACTTGAAGCAGTTAGAAGCAGGCTTTAAAATTAAAAACAGGTCATGACAAGGCTGCCCAGACCTCCTGCAATTTAACCTGACCCTTGGCCCCTTGGTCCTTGTTCATTCACTGCTTCCACAGACTTAATGGAAATGGAATAGTTACTGAACTGATAGCACTGATTGCTGTTTTTTCAGGATATTAAATCTTTTATGCAGTCAGAAGGAAAACATGAATTTAACAAGCAAACCTGGGAGTCAAGATTTCCCACAAATATTTTTTAAAAGCATATAAACCCAAAAATATATTACAGAACTACTAAAATACATTATTATGGAATATACCATTGCCTCCCCAAATTAGGAAAGTTAACAAATCTATTTAAATAAATATATAGCTATAAATAGATAAATATATATAAAAGAAATCATATATGTAATCTTTGATGTTTGAGACATACTCTCAAGCAATACATTGCAATATTTGACTTCACAATGCACATGTACTTAATATGGTTTCCTTTGTTAAATATTTTGTAAGCAACCATTGCCTTTTTTATGACATTAACACTGTAGAAGAACAGAACAGTATCCCTGTATACTAAGATGTCTGCAATAATTACTTCTCTTCTCTTAACTAGCTAATACTGTCCCAATCACTGATTAAAAAGCTAATGAAGATTAATACCAGGATTAATTCCTAGATCACCATTTGAAAGTGCTATTTTGTGTGTGTACAAAAAAGGGCAGCTTAATTGGCTGCTTCCTAATAACAAAAAAAAAAAAAAATATTGAAGGTAACCACTGCACTGGATTAATATTTGTGAAAGTGTTTGACAACAAATGTCAACTGGTGTAATAACATTTCCCCTTCAGATGTCCCAAACAAAACAAGGACGATGATGTCCCTGCTAACCCTTCCACAGGGAAGAGGTTATATGATCATTACAATCAAGTTAAAGTGACCTGGGAAAATCCCCTCCCTCCCCTTCGGCTTTGATCTTCAGTCTGGTCTCAGACTCCAGCACCAGAGAGACAGCAGTGTAAACAGCAAGACCTAACCATTTGATACTCTTACTGCTCTTAGTTAAGCTTATAGTTTCAAGTTCTATGAGGTACTGCATACTGATTTTCCACCTTTCTTGCACAGAAATGGTTTTCTAGGGAACATCTGTGACAGCATGTCTGACATTTGAAAAGCAAAAAAACTAAACGTGTCTAGTTCCTGTTTCTCCATTCATTCCTGGATGAGTAACACTTTGGATAATTACTCTCATTGGATGCCCTATTCACACAATGGGCTGTGGGGGAAAAAAGATAAAAATTGAGTGAATTGTCACCTAATTGCTACTCAGTATCTGCTGATGGGAAACGTGTTCGACCCTCAAAATTAAGAACAATATACAGAATGACATTGTAAACAACAAACCCTCTTCGTGTGTTATAGTACTAGATGCTTAAGTTAAATATTATGAAGGCAGTAAATCAAAATTACCATGTGAAGAGCCCAAGATCAACTTCTGCCACAGATACTACCAAACAGCAAGCTGGATGTGAACAAGCCTCCACTGACACATGGGAACAGGTCTGAACCTATTCCCACCTACGAGCTTGCTCTCCACTCAGTTATTTACCTACAAGCACAAGCTCCACGGCAGACCCAGGCTGCCTCGAGCTCTCCTTTATGTGGGCAGTCTGAGCATGCCCCAGCCCCGGCTGCGTGGTGCCCTGGGTACCTCTGCACAGCCTGGACTGTCGGGAGTCTGATGAGGGGGCAGTCAGGCAGCTGGCCAGCCAGCAGAGAGCCACGGCGGCCAGCGTGCCAGGGCCTGCCACGAGCCTGCCCTTCCTGCAACTGCTGTCCCAGCCCACCTGGGACTTCACACAACCCCAGGAGCGGCAGGGACACAACTGTGGCACTTACAAGACAGATCACAAATGGTTGTAGAATTGCTGCTCCTCATTCACAGAAGTACTGCCAATTTCTACAAACCCAGTGAAGTCTCATAAGTACTGAGCACACTGATTCGCTCCACTAATGCACTAGAGCCATGACTCTGGAGTTTTGTGGTGATCATTTTTTGTACACCAAAAAAGAACAACTTTGGCCTATAAATTCAGAAATGTACCCTAGAATCATCTTTTCACCCTGCAAAAGGGACGCTCCCTCCTCCCCACCCTACATCCCCCAACCTTGATCAATCCCCAGGTTCACCTCAAAGGATCTGGAAATTGGGTAATAACAGAAGCAGCAGCACAGACCTCTAAAACACTCAAGAGTGGGAGGGACATGCATTTCCTTCTGCAGAGATTATAGTCTGAACAGTTATTTTCTTAACACCTGCCATTTGCTTGCACCCCCGCTGCATATGAACCCAGACCGATGAAAAATGGATGTCAAAAATAACCTCCTCAACTCTGAGCCAGTTCTCTAGCTGCACAAACAGCTCTACTGACACAGCTGAGAGGGTGGAACAGAGGTAGGAACAAGCGGCCACAGCCTGCTTAAGTCGGTACTACCTCTGAAAAATGCATGTGCAGTCATGCCTTATCTCTCCTGACCCAGAGTTTGTGGAAGCAAGCGGGCAAGACCCAGCTTAGGTAGAAAGACTAAAGGGAAAGACAGGGAGATAATACACCTATCTTAAGGATAATCTCCCCTTCCAAGCTCCTCAATTAGCATTAGAATCAAACACCTGGTTCTTTTGCATTTTCACCTGTCCACCTTCCTCCCTTAAAGCTGACCCTGTCCCTACTGCTCCCTCCAAAGACAGACATTGCAGGCAGCTCTGTGTAGTAGTGCAGCAGGGTCTACCACCTCTCCAGAAAAGCCAGCAAGTGCCACAGAATCTATTTTTCCACACTTCCTATGTACCCTCCACTGCTTAGTCCTTTACACCAGCACTTCAGTAGCACAAGCCCCACAAAAACACATCCAATGACTCTGACAAATTAACTGACTTCAAAATAATGAGCTCCACTCTCCAGTCTTGTCTTTAGGGAAGATCTGGTTTTAAGTAAAAGAAAGGCCATGTGGAGGAGAATAATGTACTCTCTGGATTAGGTTTTAATTGGATATAATTAGAGCCTAAAAAAACCCCCAAAAATCAAAAACCCCCAAAAACCTTCCCATGCAAACTCCTCACACCAGTCTATTATCTTTTTCCATCTGGTCATCACTTGTGGAAACAAATGTATTTGTCTTCTCATGTTACACTTACATATAGAGAGCACAAGGAACTTCTTTACTCTTCCTTTTCAAACTCCTACCTATCACTTATGAATTTTCTAAACACCTTAACCAGAAACAGATCACAGGCATACCTGCAATGGAGCAAGTCCTATTACTTGAGGCTGTGTGCTCTGCACTGCTCTTAAGTTCCTCACAGTTCTAACAGCAGCAGCACTACACAGAGCAGGGGATGAAGAGCATTAATGCTCCAGTCTCAGAAGCTTACACACATGCCATATTGTTCCTGTTGGAAAGGAAGTATAGTCCGGTATCTCAGTAGCATCCCAGACGGAAACTACTTTTACCCTAGTTTCTTACGTGAGTTAGCTTTTCTCTCACTGTTTTCCTAATTCAAAGCTGACTACGGTGTGAAGTTGTCCTTCTGACCCCCCCACCTTTCCATATTCTCCTCCCACTCCCATTAACTGCCCTTGATCTGCCGCAGCCTAGTTTCAGGCTGCTGAAACTACTAGCAACTAGGCTTAGCCAGGAAGTAACTTACAGGCCCCTTTCACCTTCATGCAGTTCTGGAACTGCCCACTGCTTTGGGATGCCCTCTATCACTAATTGTCTGCTCTTCCACAGTTAATCTGGTTCCCCTCCCAACTGAACGACTGCTCTTTCAGCTGCTCCTTCACCTACCCGCACCCCTCAGGGCTCTATTCTTACTCCCTTCCTTGCACTTTAATTATTTACTGCTCTAATCTGGCCACCTAAGGCATTAGTTCCCATCCCAGCTTAAATGAACAACTAAAGGCCAGTCTCAATTCCTACCCAAATCAGTTTCATGTCAGTAGCTACCTTCGTACAACCCCACTGTCAGCTGATGTTTGAAAAGGCCAGGCTTAATATTCTTGTTTCATCTTCCCCCTCTGAATCGTCCTGTCCCTTCCCTATCAGGGGAGCCAATCCTGCTGTTTTCTTTTGTCGGGTAATCTCCTTCTTTC